>UZAF01016150.1:111154-124657 GCA_900617895.1 Haemonchus placei
TAACGCTATATTGCAGCGGCATCCGTTGTGCGTGTCGTAGTGTTTTGGAACCAGGTTCTCTGTGTTGTTTAGAAGGTTTGGGAAGACCCTTACATGTTTATACTTCGTCTTATAGAATGTCCTTACTGTTTTTCTGGTGTAACTCCTTAAGCACACACCCCACCCTGAACGCGACGCACCTTGTCTAGCATAGCTTTGTTCCCTTTACATAGTACAATATGTTCGTTCACTTCAAAGATACATCATTAATATCATTAATACTGACCTGATGATGGCAAATTGCGCTCTAATGAGAAATTCGGTCAGACGATTAGAGTAACCTAGGGGGCGTGGTTGTCTCACCACACGCGTCTTTCCTAATGAAATGGTGAGGAGAGCAAGAATATTAACTGAGCTCCGACTAAGATGAATATAGGGCCTCGTCGAATTCGATGTTGCGTTTTTGTGTTTCGGCTTCGTGAAACGATTTAAGCAAGCATCATTCCAAAGAGTCCGCAGAAGGAGCTCGCGTGATGTAGGTTTTGCGTGTCAAACTACAATCAGCTTCATGAGGAAGGGAAGACAGTTAATTAAGTGTGAGGTGGTGTCTCTTGAGACGCTTTCTTTCTTTCTGTACTACTGGTTCCATCGGAAACCTGCCTTTCGTGTGGAGAAGTCGTGAGAAACCAACTTGCAACGATTCTTCCGATGACACTTCATGAGTACCCTTGCTTCAAGCCTGATGAGGAGGATTGATTGTTGGCAACGATAAGTGGTAAAATCTGATAAAGAATGATAAGAGGATGTCAGGTGGATCAATCGGCTCGCTGAGTTCAATTAACCAAGCGTCTGCCGCGAAGCTGTTCGTGATTAACCAGCGATGAGGGTGTCATCAGTGTACCGCTTAATTCACACCACTCATGATGATTAAAAGCTGATCGTTCAAGGCTACCTGTAAACACATCATCGTAACTAATAATCCCAACCTACCTTTCACAGTGAGTCTTATTTTCCAGTTATGGGTTTGATGATGGGAACAGACTAAGTTTACGTCTACTGTACTTCACAAGAGCACTTCACGATCGTCAATAATAAACTTGAAAAAGTTGAAGAACTTGATGATGCGAGAGTTAGAGACATACTTAATCTTTCATCAGCACACATCGAAAAAATCAATATTTTGGTGCTCTACTCGTTCTACCTGCTTTAGTGCGCAATGCTAAAATTAAAGCTTCGTAGTTAAATGACCATTGCAGCCGAAGTCGTACTGCTTCAATTACTCTATAGATTACTTGACAACTTAATTGTTAGTCAAATATGGCAGAACATATTAAAGCAGCAGAGGATCCGTTGTAAAACCAAATGATCCGATCTGATGATACTCTATATGTAGGATCCATTGATATCGTCACAGTAAGAGTGCTTATCGACTAAATATCAAATGGGCGTACTCTACACTTACTAAGTATCCACTTACTAAAAATACTAGTAGAGAGCTTTACAGATAAGCCCTGACTAAGCTGTCTATCCGGCTTCGATGCTCAGTCTGCCACTCAAATGCCAAGTGACTCCTAGCAGAGTGACTACCCAAACTTTCCAGAAGATAGTTAAGGGTTGACATGCAAATCGAGAAGGCACTCATTACTCTTTAAAACAACTTGATACTGAGTAGTACGGAGAATCTTGGTACCGTATACGAATATGAAACAGTAGCACATAGAACTTTATTAATAATACACACATTCACACATCGCACACATACACCCTCTAAAAAAATTCCTGTGTTGCATTCAGTTTCTTAAAGAAATAGACAACCATGTATCGACAAATACCAGTACGACGGATATGTTCTACTTATAACTACTACATGTGTCACCGAGTTTTTCTTATTCGAAATGTCAACCGTTGGGGGGCATTATCTCATTGTCACAAAGACAACTGTCTGACACGAAATAATAACTGAGCAAATTGAATTTGGGGGGAAGACCGTAGAATACAGACATGTACATGGAAGACAGTACGATGACGTCAATACGCCTCTATATTGCTGTCAGCGCACCGAAATATGACAAGTACGCGTGCGGTCACGTAGCGTGTAAGAGATGACCGATGTGCTGACAACAATTACTGCTTAACGCAATCGTACTGTACCTCTCCTCTGACATTAATACGTCTGGGCAACGACGGTTGCATTGCTGGAGAGAGAGAGAGAAACAAGGATAGCTGGATCAGCAACAAACACATCTTCAAGGACAAGATACAAAAAAAAGCAATAAACGACGTCGGGATCGTACACAATCCATCTTCAGCTACGAACAAGATATTTACAGTAACCAGGCTAAATAACGTAACATGGCCTCAATCTGTATCATTTTTTTAAATGAGGCGTAATGACGTTCGTTTTTCGTCATTTATGGGAGCCGAAACAGCAGAGCGGGTTCACTGTCCTGTGGAGGATCATCAAGACGTCGGTATAGGTCGATTCTGTTCTGAGCGCTCATCGAGGTGTTTACGAACAGCGGTCGATCAATGGGAACTCGATCTGAATATTGAAACGAACTAATTTTGAACTGGTATGATTACTTTACTTTCAACTACAGTAGTAGTGATAAGTATAGTCTGGGGTTTTTTTTTCGCGACAAGTAAGTACTTCCATCAATACTTGAGTGGTACCGTTCTAAAACCACTAAAAAGCTTTCCATTGTGTAAATACGTGAAAGAATAAACTCTGATGTTTTTACATCAGTAAAACCTTTGGGTTGTGTGAACTGTACAAGGTGGTGCCGGGTCGCATAGTGCAGTACTCACAGCTGCGTGGGGAAAGTACATGCAACAAACAGACGACGTAAATTTGTGTACACGAAAAACACTTCCAATAGCCCAGACTTCCGCAAACAGAAAAGAATGTTTCTTCTACAAGCTTTTCCAATTGAAACTGCACTTTTTCGGTAGAAAAGTACGAGGATAACGCCTAGAATCTCAGGTTGAGAGATAACCTCATATTACCAGAGGTAAAAGGGACTGCTGAACTGGTATCCTTCGAAATCAGACATCCTACGTACAGCGAAGCGCCCCTGAGACACCAAAGCTTCGTGAACGAGTAAGTATGAAAAATTTACTTAAAATTATGATGAACTAGCGCTCAGTATTTATGGACTTGCATATTAGTAGGTGAAAACTTCAAAGCGCTCTGTTACCGAGAGCTATCTCTGCAACCACCGAAACATATTGCTACGCCCAGATCCCCTCTTTACGTCCCTCAACTGGTAATTGTTCCTGTGCCTTACCCAGAATCCCTAACGATGTCAGGAAGCCAGCAAAACCTGGAGCATGCGCGTTCTAACCCTCTGAAAGGGCTTATTATAGTGTCCCGAGAAGCACAGCCCCTTAAGAATCGATCGAGCCCTCACAAAAGAGGCTTTTGCAGAACAGGAACAATCCTGAATTCTTCACATGAAACGGGAATTCATCAGTAGTCATGGCATTTGTTTGTCTAATTTGTATTTTAGAGTCAATTGTTCAATTGTACCTAAGCGTTGCCAAGTTAATGGCTGGCCATAAAGGTACACCGGGAAGAAAGTTTTTGTTTTTGAAGCGATTCAGTCTTGTAAGGGCCAGGAATGATGGAATGAAGATTTTGAATGCAAGGGAGCTTCATCTGCCTTTTGAATCAGCTTGTTTTTTTTATTTTATTCTGTTTTCTTCGACTGCGAGCTCCAAAAACGATCACTCTACTGCAGACCGTTTCGTCGCGCGATGTTTCGCACGCGGCAAGTTCGGACACCGTCGCATCAGAACCTAACGACATTCAGAGCCTTACTTGGACATTTCAGAAAATTTTCTTTTTCAAGACAATGCTGCTTCTCAAAAAAGGAAGATCGTTTTTAGGTTGAAACGGTTCCTCTCGAAATGCGGGAGGTTTCTGAAAGGGTTGTCAGGATTGGAATTCCATTTTGGTGGCGTGCCAATTTTTTCAAATTGCATCTATGTGAAGGATTCGTATGATATTTCTCTGAGTCTAAATTTGGCAGCTATGCGTAAACGCACTGCGCATGTTTGACGCATTCTAAACTTTTATTTCTGCTTAATTACCCCCATAGATATGAAGTTTAATAGTACGGAAAAAGTCATGGAAAACTGAAAGGCAGCGAACGTTTCCCATGCCGATGTAATGACCGAATATTATTGAGCTTTGTTCTTTTCGTGCAATTACATTTACACGATACGCTCATGGCGGTCATTCTACTTCTCCCCCATCCACCTAGCTTTCTCCTACTCTCATTCACAACCCCGACTCTCGCCATACATTCATCGTAGACAACGCTATAATTGCTTTCTTATCGTCGCAGACATTTTCGATTCACTCAAATTCATACCAACGGGAAAAGGGAAGTGATACGACGACCACGACAGAGGGGAGACGAAAGAGCGTAATTCGTCTGCTACAGGCCAATCCCCTGAATTGGGTAGAAGCGCTTTTTTGTACCACCATTTTAAGGTTTGGGGCGTTTTTCTACAGATGTTACGTTTCGGTCGTGGTCAGTGTGTTTCTTTGGGGCTGAACTGCTGGGCGCGTAATTTATGGAAAAGACGAGCGCGGAACGAAAACTGCTGAAAAACATATGCCGGCTCACCTTGACCGTTTTGTAAGAACGATGACATATTCGATCCGACGCTTGGTGTATTCTAAACGAGAAATGTTTTGAACAATCATTGACAAAATCTATTTTAAGCGTTATAAACAAGTGAGCGCTTCCCGAACAACACCCCCNGGCAGTCGCTGACTAAAAACTCATTCGAGTATAAACTTAGGCTGAGCGCAACTAATTCGCTTACCTCATTACGTTGAATATTCATGGATGTGTTGATACCGAGAGGTTGTATGGAGCCTCGAAGCACCTCGGCCGATGACATTTTGGAATCTGAAAGATACGTCTTTGCACTTTCAATATATGCCGACGACGCCCACCAAGCGATCATTGCACTTTTAGAAATAAACAATGAAGGGTGAGAAAAATACCGTATAATGAATACATTTACTTTACAATCATTGAATGTAGCCCTTTTATAAATAGATGTTAGTCACAAGGCTGCAATGGTCACAAGTTTCAAACAAGTTTTCCAGTTATGGCCAGAATTGGGAAGCGGTTAGAACTTCAAGAGCAGATCTCTTCGATTAGGCAAAGGTAACAGATAAGGTTGTAAAAGTGTCTAAATAACCACCCAATTGAAGGGTCACAAGTTTAGGAGTGGGAGAAGAGATGGCTGATGGAGACATCGAGAAAATGGCCGGAAAACTGTGCATTTGTAGATAATAGAGAATGAAATGACGAAAAGATGACCAGGTGACTTTATATAGGCAGATGCCGAGGATGATGAAATCACGAGTCGCCCAGAAGGGGTCGACAAGTTCTACGACCGCTGATCATGGACACCGCCCTAGCAGCTGGTGATATCGCCAGTCGTCGTAGCCACTTCTCGGGATAGCAGGTGAATTATCGTTTCCAAAATGAAATTTGAAGTAAACACTTCTGCAATGTGCAGATTTAACGAGCGGGGCAGGGCAAGAAGGCGGATCGGACGGTAGGCGGAGAGTCTGACGTGTGTGGGCTCGTGGCGAGATGGTCCAGCCTCCTCGTCGAAGGACGTTGGTCGACGACGGGCTGACTGGTTGACTGGCCAATTTACGAGTTATCAGGCAAACTATGCGTAGTATGCATGCTTCGAGACGTATGATAAGGTTGCTTGTGACAAGCGGCGAATTTAATGGTAACAGGGAATGCTGGACAGGCCCAAAGCGATGCTGGGTCTCTCTCACAAAGGTTAAGATGGCTCAAATATAAAGCAGTATGCGAGAATGACGGTTTAGAAGAAAAAGAAGAAAGTACTCGAATAATATACAATATGAAATTATAGAAAATAGCTGGGAATTAGCGAAGTATGTAATCAAGTATTCAAAGAAGTGACCTGATCAAAGCAGGGTCCCGACGAACCTATTCCCAATATGCCCCTTTCTATCAAAGAAGGCCTCCTCTCGGTAATGGCGGGCATATCCTACTCCTTTGGCAAACTTTGAACAAAATGAAACCAAAAAAAGAAGCGAAAGGATCAATACTGGTTAGACTGAGTGAGTAAAGGCCCTTCAATTCTCGGGTTTTACTTTGATGGAGCCACTCTCTGGTATACCAAAAAGAAAGTGTGGAGCAAAATAAAGTATGAAAACAGCTGATAAGCATACGACGGAAACAGAAATTTCATAGACCGACGTCATCATACACCAGTACTCACAGTCTCTGCCCTATGCCCTTTACATCTTGCCCTGTGCCTCTTGATTAACAGTTGAGAAGATTCAATCCCTGCAACGGAACCGAATAATCTCCTGAAGAGGCTTCTTGCAAGGGAATGTGGTCGAAACCAATTACCGGAAACCATAACGAACAAAAACAGAAACCACTGCTATATTTTTGGCCGAAAACCCATGACCCAAGTGGGAGGGCGATTTTCCAGAACGGAGAAAGGTAAAAATTTGGAATATTAGACTGCACAAAGGGTGAATGGCTTGAATTATATTATCATGAAGCGCGCCAGATGGCGACTTCAAGCTACTCCGTTCCCTACTCTATCCACTCTATCCAAAGCTTAAACAGTTGTAGAAGTGGTTAACAACAATGGTAAGTCCATCTCGAATTTACTTCCCAGCAACAAAGCAATATTGCCAGCTAAACAAATAGGTTTTTAAGTAAGCTATCTCGGGTAGAATTTGCTCTGGTTGTGGCTTGGACGGCAATTTAGTGAGCTTCATTAAATACTGAAAGCTCTACAACAAAAACTAAGGGCTAAGACCCGTCGACATGTGGAAGTAACGTTCGCTTAGAGCGTTCAGAGATCACCGCGGAACAATCGCGGCTGCCGTCGACGGTACGCCTGCGGACACGCGCGCGTTGACAGCACGGAACTGGCGACCGCCGCCTTTGCGTGAGTGTATGCCTATGTCTATCAGCGTGTATGCGTGTGTATGTATGTGGCCACCTCGCAAACAACAAAGTGCATTCGGCCCAACAGCTTCACAGCAGCTGGCCGAGCACGAACGAAGTGAATAGAAGAAAAGGCGAGCGGATGTGGATATTCGAACAAGCTTCACATCACATTCATGCACGGCATTCAACTCAATTTTCATTTCATTTCATCAGAGCCACTTCTATGGGCCATAACCAATATAGAGGCTGTTCAACCAGACATAATCAGAGGCCATACCGGACTACAATGAGTGCTCAGAAACCAAATTTAATTTTTCGGGAAAAGCTTGGCTCTCAACCAGCAGCGACAAGCTCGCCTTTGATGCCATCTAACAAGTAATTATGGACAAATAATTCATCCATTCCCACGATGTTCTCTTAAATTAAAGAGAACACATAGGCACATCTGATTTTGTTCCCTGAATAATTTATCTACACTTCAAAGCCCACAGTTCGACCCAGAGAAGATAAGGACGGAGGAGTCCAAACGTTAAAAAGGGATTTTAAAATGTACGCAGCTGAAAACAAGCCATTTCAAACGTAAATAAGTAAGAGTAAACCTCAGTTGCGAAAAAGTTTCAAACGTTTCTCTCTTTCCGAAAGAGAAGGCAATCAAGGTGTTCCATTGGATCGTTCCCCTCTACACAACTTTTTTTGGGATCTTGCAATGGAAAATGAGTAGACTTTACTAGGTATAACCAACTGAATCCAAACTGTAACTGGAATGTTGCCTCCACTACGAAAATTGATATGAACACGGGCCGTTATCAGAGGGTCTCTAAGCAAACAGAGGGTAACAAAATTGCTCGAAAGATTGGCAGCGTGCCAAAGCGGAATGGCCCGTAACGTGGAACAATTTTTACACGTTACAGTAATCTGTAACATTGAACCCTTCAAGTAGACGATTTTGTGTCCTTTATCAAGAAATCGTGCACCTTTCTGCACAGAAATCTCGGTCTGCTGTTGCAGCGGGCGTTCTTTTTTTATCGGACGTCGGTGAAACCTGTTCAGTTGACATCAAAGGGCATTTTCTGGCATGAAAAAACGGGCGTTGACCAGGAGTTGGGTGATTCGCAGGATCCTTAGCCTAGGCACTTCCGGTGGGTCTCTGAGCTGGTGAAGTGGTTCGCAGAAATGAGGGCGCTATCGAGATGGGCTCAGTATCGCGTTGGATGGGAAGTAGGTGAGGGCCCATGACAATGGCCCAACTAATAGAATGAGAAGTGAATATTTCGAAATTCGCCCACCTCATCGAATCCGCCCAGTTTGATTGAATAGCCACTGGGAAGGAGGACAACGTGAAGTGACGAATGACTCAATGACTGGCGAGGAGTTTTTTTTTGTCGTCGTTGTTGTGACGCGGTTCGTCTGATGGTTCGCTCTTTGCCACTTTCGGCCGCCGACGTGTTCGTCGTCCACAAGGCGAAAAGGTCGCTGCTGCTGGCTGAGCGCGTCGAGGAGACTGACTGAGTGAGCTATGGGCGAAGAGTGGGGGCGGACGAGGAGAGCGATGAATGCTGGCCGGCCAACGATGGAGGCTCGAGTGAAAAGAGGCACAGAGGGATGTGAGACGAAAAAACAGCTTGGCAGTGTGCCAATATCGCGCAAATGACCTTTCACATTCTCCATCCTACCATACAAGTATATGTACCTAACCAATCACACTCCTTGTATTACTACATCACTTCAAAATTGTTACTTTGATATTTTTACTGGGATGCCATACAATGCTAATATTAATGCTGTTTCAGCTCTATGATAAGTCTCTTGGCGCATAAGCTTTCCTCTGCCTTTACTGAAGTAGGGAAGGAGTTTTTTGATCAGTTAAACCGCCTACCATTAAAAGTGACTGTTTCTTCATTTTTTACTTCTTACTGGTACTAAAAACCACAGCGATTTCGAAAAAAATCATTAGACAAGTCAGTGCCAGCCGCTTTGGCAACTGAAAAGGGACAAAAAGACAAAGACAAAAGACAACTGAAACTGACTTACAGAAGAACCTAGTTGGCGGAGCGCCTGGTTTGAACCATTAAATTGGATTTCGTGTTTCACAAAGGCAGAAATAGAAGGAGCCTAGGAGAAGGGGAACGATCCTTGCTGCCAGGGCTCCAGAAGCGTACTAACGACCTGGGAGCGATGAGCTACAACAGAGTGGGGTTCGAATTGACATTGGCACCAGCCCAATAGGGACAATCACAGCGAGACATAGTTAGAGGTGTTGTGACAGCCAAAAATACGTGTTATTGAATTTTACATGCTTGCATTATAAGCGACGAACCGCTGGCCACGCCCCTTGAATGGAATGCAACTTTTGGCTCATCAAATTTAATTACAATGGTAATATGGATTTCCCCATGGTTGAATCCACAAAATAACTGGATTACGGTCCAAGAAAATGAAGGCGTTCACAGCATTTTTCACGTGAACACCATTCACAGACATGTGTCGTCCACGTGCTGTTTACGTATATGGGACAGGGCTGAGCGCTAATAGTGAGAGCTGTTTATCCTTTGAGATATTCCATAATCCCAGAAGATAACCAGAAAAGTCTTTTGAGCCCCCTACAATGAGAAATTGAAGTGACAATGACAATGAAGCCATTCTAAAAGATTAGAGATGATAATGTGATAAGACTGCTGCTGCTGAAAATGGGAACAGGACAGCAGCCGGCCGGCAAGTAGCCAGCAATCTCCACCCAACATCGTTCCTGCGTATCTTTTTGTAGTCGCAACTCATGTGACCCGAGCGGGCGGAGCCCCGAAACGAAAAAAGACCGGGACGCGACATTTGGCGAAAGTTCGCTATTTACCGCCAAATATCTGGGTGAAACGTGAAGCAGACGAGCTTCTCTGTTATTAAACCTTATTAAGTAACATTTATGTAATCTATAATAATGGAGACAGCAATGCCAATAACATACCCCACAGTATTTAATGGTTGATGGACAGCTTGCCGCATTCACTTTACTAGATTACTGATTTACTTATCAAATTAGTCAATCGACCCTGAATTTGATTGCTGCAATGCCTTGATTCGGTTGTACAGTAATCGGTCACGTGATGTGTTTTGTTAAATGATATTTAGAAAAGGGGGAATGAGACAGTTTCAGAAATCATTTACTTGCTTGATTAATGAACACCATCGGCAGGTTTTTTCGTGGGTTTCACGGAAGTTGGGGGTGTCACGAGATCTGTGGTTAACCCTGACCGTTCTCTGAAATGGCGAAGACATCTTTGTCAACAGTCTCGTGTTTACGGGCAATTCCATTAGTGGGTGGTCAGCATTCATCAGATCTGGACTTTCCGAAGACTTGCGAAATTCAATGATCTGATGAGATTCGCCGGTCGCTCACATGACGCCACTAATTCTCGTTGTCGTTGCAGCAGCGTCGTCGTCGTCACGATTAGCCAGGGTGAATCGTCTGAGAATCGTCGAACTAAATGGTGTCGAGCGCACTTTGACACGACGTCCTTGAGTGGACGACGACATTGTGGCTATCTCGTGGTATCAAAACAACACGTTGTTGATTTGACCTCATTTCGAACAGTTACAATCATGTGCTCGTCGAGGACGTGCAAATCGCAACCCTCCCATTCGGCTCAAGTTCCCCATCGCCGCCACCGCCGCGCGCGATCGCCGTCCACGCGGCGGCTTTCGATGTTTACGCGGCCATCCACGCTGCCCCCACCCCACATGTGGCTGATCGTGAACGTTCTTTGGGCGCGGTCTCTGTGCGTTCCCTGTAAATAACGTCGCATACACCTGCCCAACGCCCATAGCTAAGCACGAAACGGATTATCTCAAAGGCAATCATGTATTACTTACTCATGAGTAGCAATCCAGTGGATGTCACGTGAAAGGCGCGTTATTATCTATTTTTATAAATTGTTTACTTATTTCTTTTCTAGAATACTAATATGGTGTATTTGGGCCGTCGACATGAAAGTAATACGAAAGAGAGAATAAAGCGATACAGTCTATAAATAAGCTGGTACAAACCCAAGAAGCCCTCGAAATGTGACTCGATCTCAACTATTCGGCTAACCAGTAGTTTTAAAGATGGGAGTAAAGACACAGTTCGAGTCCTGTACTTATGAGCTACTTAGGTAATGGTAGAGTACTCAAAACTCGAATATAAAATTCAGTATGTCGGTAATGCTAGGATTCACATCCCCTCCTATGTCTGCTACAGCAGTTCCTGCGTAATGATTTCGGAGATCAAATCCGTTATTGATTATATTCTATGTGAAATACAATTATTTTAGTATTAAAGAAGCAGTAACGAGAACAGTAGTTAAATGTTTACAAAGAACAATGGTAGTACTTCATCGCATAAAACTTACTCAGTTGTCAAACCAGTAGGAGCCTTAATAAAATTCAATGTTGATCCGGGCGGGGGAAATGCAACAATCTCGGCTGTGATTATCTTGGATCAAAGCCAATAGCTCTTGCCAGAAGCTCTTTTAATCTTGCGCAGAGAAGGTAGGCAAGCAAATCAGAGCTCTGAACTTAGTAAGTTCTTACCCAAAATTTAATGGAACTTGAATTACCTCCTGCTCGTCCCTATGCATCTCTACAATTGCAATAGTAGGAGCTTGAACTAAAGGGCCCATTCATTCTTGACAGGCCTGGTAAAATCTCCCGAAGGAAGACTATGTAGTCCTGATCAATTCCCAGGGATCTGATCCTCTGAATGAAGGCATAGTTTAGCCTAGCCACTACTCTACCTGAACTATTTCCATGGGGAAGATACCAGAGTAAGGGCCCCTCTGAGATGCCTGGTTCCGAAGGAATTGCAATAGCTGGAATTCATAGTGCCACAATTCAGATTTTCGACGACAATCTGTAGTTCGAGAAATTCTCATTTCTTAAAAATCCTTTGATTTATTGCACAGTATCACTCCTGCCCCCTGTCTACAAGAATTCCCTCGCCGAGAAGTCTGCCGAGGATCAGCGGCGCGCCCTGAGGCAGAAGCCCTAGTTGCAATAAGGAAGTATACTAAGAAAGCTAGAGAATAAACATTCGAGGCATTGAAGTGGCTGGAGGAGCCACATAGTTCAGTCACAAGTAGAATAAGTAAAGAGTAAGCCGTGCTTGCGTATGCATTCCTCTACTAAACCTCCACTTTCTGAGAGACTTCAATCACTTTGGGCATCGACTAAATAGAGTCCGTTGAAAGGGCAAATATCTTCATAATCGTCTCTATAATCATGAATAAAGGTGATTGCATCATGTGTCATGTCACGTATGGAAATGGAATTTTCTAGAATCTTCAGTCATATGACTGGAATGAAATGAGCTGTGTAATTTCAAATAAGTACACTGTAACCGTAAAATTGGAAAAGTGCAATGAGCAAGAAACTGTGTAATCATCAACAATACTACAGTAATTCTAATAAGGCCAGTTTGTTTGGAATGATGCCCATCTCCGTAAAGGCGGTGATCGGTCGCCCCGTCATTCATCAGGAACGTGTTGATTTCATAACATTCCCCACTACCGAGGCTGGGCTGCGATCTTATTATCATCATCATTACGGCCGTCGTAGAATCGTCGAGATTTCTTCAGATGACTCAGTGATAGAGACTGCTGCTGTTGGAGACAATTCGTCGTCTAGAACACAGATAAATCATTGTATAGCGATCGGATAGCTGTCGTCGAACAGCATACGTCGGGGTGCTATCATCAGATCTGATGCAATAGCGTCGTATGTGTCTAGTTGTCGCCGTCGTCGTCTATCCAAGGATAATGACTCAAAGGCTCCTATCACTTGGTCATGTGCTATTCTTGGACTTGAGAAATGGCTACGAGACGATGTTATCATCAGACATCATCAATTAGCGNCTCCGTCCGCATGACACATCGCGGACATTGCGTTCCTATTTCTGCCACTTCAAAAAATTTCAAGTAGGGAATATTCGCTGAATGGACTTTCAGAAAAAATGAAAAGCCCTCTGTACTGCAAAAAAAAAGTGTCAAAATACTGTTTGCCAAATTGTCTAGTCCGAAGATGCCACATATTCGGCTTCTGACAAATTTGTAGGGACCCTGAGGAACTTTTTGGTCCAGAGCTTGCTCAGTTTCCTTACCAGTCATTCATCTTTTCAATAGAGGTGGAATAGTGGCAAGTAGCGCACTATCGTAGACTCATGATCCGAGGACCGAACCCCATACCGAATACCCAGGTCAACCAAGCCTTCCATCTCTCCGAATCGGTTCACTGGTACCAGGCACGTCTGAGAGGATAAATCCACTGACTTGTACACCGACTGGCCACCACTAGTCATCGTATAAGCTAAAAACGCTTCCAACACGTCACTACAATCCCGAAGGGGATCTGATGAGGGGGCGCATCCCAAAGAGGGATTGATCAGCTTCAGTGACATTATCCCTTACTCCATCTTGCTGATTAAATACTGCATCAAGAAACAGTATTCGATAGGCTTACAAGACTGGGGGCGCGTGGGCTCAAATCGCCATTCATCCCCGCTCAAAAAAGCAGACGCTAT
>UZAF01016150.1:131443-149691 GCA_900617895.1 Haemonchus placei
TTGCTGGCCAGCAGAACACTATCTCACTGAGAGAGCGCAGAAAAGGCGCGTCACCGAATGCCCCTCCTATATATTTTCACCAAAAGTTCAATAGTCATGTGTTTTCAACCTGAACAACTAGCCTGGAGGGATGCCCAGGCTTCAGTTAACGGCTTCTTTCTATCCTTGAGGACTGCAGTGGTGCTTAGAAACGATTTTGAACCAGGGGAGTGGAATTTCAAATGTAAGCCCAAGGAGGGAGGAGCATCGGGATCAGTGAAATGCTGACTTTATGAAAAATATGGCAAAAAGTTGGGATAGAGAGGAATTGGTCAGTAAGGTGATGGCAGACAAAGGTAAGAATATGGTCCCAACAAACCAACATTAATAGCTTTCTCCCCCAACTACTCACCGAAATGATGGAAAATATCTTTACCAGTAAACAGTAGTCCAGGTAATATCTTTACCTGGACTTTCTAGGACCGGTGCAACTGTCTCATATTCCATCGAACACTTATCCAGACCAGTTCTATAGTAGGTGGCACCGAATATTCAAAATGGGATGTAAAAGATATATTCATAGGCGAGACGGTTTATGACTGTGAATCGAGACGCGCAGCAAATCGATTTGCCGCGCGCGGCAGTGGCCTTTGAATAGCCTACGCTGCTTGAATGTGGCGCTCACCGTGGATTGCTTCCTTACCTACTGTCTGCCTTGAGCCTTATGCTACCCTCCCGATCAGCAGTGAATGCTACCACAGCTAGTTCTATTCGAGAAGGGATTTCAACCTGCCTTACCTCGATCTGGCACCTACTCTTTTACCCAACTCATCTTCAATGATGATAAGTTATCGTAGTTGGATGGTATTGGTGCTGAATATGTAGTGTAGTATTTAGAGAGAAAGTACAAAATAAAGCACTGTGACCTAACATCGCCCCATTGCTTCTCTTATCAGTACCTTCCGTACTCTAGAACGTTACCCTCGTCTGGAGAATGCGACTTACTCGCTTAACTTCTACTAGAGAAGACGAAAACAGGGAATACGTTGACCAAGCAGTAAGCATGGACTGCGCCCTTAATTTGGGAAACCCTTTTGAAAATTTTATAAGTACGACTGCACTGAGGAAAAAACAACAAAAAAAGCAAAAGGTTAATCTCATTGTACTAATGTTTCGGCTTTCTCTTATAAAATACTGGTCATGCAACGTTACGATACTTCTTTTATGAATTTGTCACCGACTTTGTTCTCCTTACTTTTTTGCATGGGCCAACTTATTCCACACAGATGGGATGGTGCTTATCTGGTCTTCATCCAAGCGAAGCAGATTGAGTTGTTTCGACAACTTATGCTAAGCCCTTCTTACAGGAGATGGGCAGTAGGATCTGTTTTGTGCAATCGATCGCCGCGCGCGGCTGTCGCGGACCATTCGCTTCGCCGTGATTACAGATCTAGCGTTCTTCATACAACTCAATCGATATGCAATCATTATTTTAGGCAGTATATTACCGCTAGTTCTTTTGTTCCTGTATTTCTTACCTGCTGCTGCATTCTGCCACATTACTTCGTGCGCGGCGTCCCTCTCCCGCGACGCGACAATTTCGATTCTACTGCACCACACCACTTCCTACCTAGTGATGCAGAAAACCAGAACAGGATTGTGCTCAGACTACTGTTTTCGAAAGATTTGTTCACAGGGAACAAGTTTGGATTCAGTGGACCTATCCTAGAAGAACCTTGTCTTTACAGGAAGAAATCCGATGCAGTGGACCGTGGCTGGATATGCTAGCTGTAAGCAACAAAAGAGGTTTGTTCACGTTCCTGAAAGAAATCCCGCTTTAAAGCTACTTCTAATATCCTGCTAGTGAGTAGCCCGAAACACTGGGTGGTCTACTGTGTGTCCACAAGTAGTGGCTTCCAGAGGTGCTTAGCAACAGGCCAAGCCACCACGACTGCGTTCCGAGACAGTAATTGCCTCTGGCACGAATTGGCACGAACTACGTATTCCACCGTGACTCACTTCACCTCACCTCTGCAGGGCACACGACAAATCATAATTATCCAGATGGGCTACACGTCACTATGAAGCCTACTACTGTGGGCCAGGTACTGTAAAGAGATCAGATTCGCTGGAAAGAAGTTCGTAGGGTATCTCTTCCGCCTCTTTGTGATAGTTTTATTTTTTTCTTTTGAGCTCCAACTTAACATAGCACGGACTCGAGTGAAGGAGCCGATTGCCAAGAAGTGACTTTGAGTTTCATCCGAAATCCCGAGAAATCGGGTAACAAGACAAGAACGTCAGAACGTTTGAAGTGGCTACACATACATTAACTCTCAAACTCTGTTTTTAGGGCAGTATCTTGAGATTCCCTGTGCATTATACACAGAGATTAAAAGTGAGTCAGAAAGTAAAAATGAAAAGAGTAATGTGTATATAGCTAAGCTCAGGTTGGTTATTACCAATCACCTTACACTGGCACCCAACTCCATTTTTTGACTTTGCCAATGTTCTATCAGTTCAACCGAATTTTTTGACTTACGGTAAACAGACGCTCTAAATAGATAGACTTGTCTAAGCTGAATTCTGACCTCGAAGACATTTGTAAATTACTGAGAAGCAATGCAGCCCGGAAGCCGGAAGTAAGATTCTTCTCACAATCAATTAGAGGAGGTTGCTTTCAGGTTAATGAACGATTTACCTATGCCGCTGCTCCCTCCCTAATTCCATTGAAGCTTCTAAAAATGCGTTTTGCCTTCCTATTTTCGGTGTTTTTAAGGTTTGTGGTCGAAATATGATGAAGTCTTTGGGGGTTGATCAGACCCGTTTCGGGATGCGCCCTGCATTCGGCATCCATTCAGAAACGTGCGGCATCTTCAATGCTTACGATCCCAAAAAATGCCTTGGGTTGGTCAACCGATATTCGAGTCAACATTTTTATCCTACTAGACATTGCCACTGACTATATGCAAACATTGGAATTTCATNGTCCAATTGAAAGTTTGAATGCTGAAGGCACACCAATGAGAGTAAGTAGAAAAAGTTTCAAAAACTCGGTGTTTCAGAGCAATTTCGAAGACATTGATTTCGAGGAAACTTTCTGATAAAAGCAAACACTTTACTGTTTACACTGAAAAACGTCATTAGCTTCTGGGATAGGTTCAGCTCCTTTGCTGATATCTCAATTGGTAATCAGCCTTACTGAAATTCCTAGCCTGGGAAATTGATGTGGTCCATCTACTGGTTTCTTAGTTAGCAGTATTGCCATGTTGGCTAGCTAATCCCTTTACCGGGGGAACAAGGGAAACAATTGAATATACAGGAACCGAATGACGTGACGCTGCTTTATCCGGATCTGGTTCCAATCAAGTTCTTCCAGGCAATTGTACGAGACGTATCTATTAAACGTACGTAGCTTCAATCTCGTACATTTTCAGTTTTCCCGGCACTATATCACACCCCATTGAACACAAATAGGATTCGTAGATCGAGAGCTCAGAGCAACCGACTATCGAGCGGTCCCCACAGTATTTGAGATTCAGGCTAGAAATGTCTTTACACTGTATACCAGCATTTTATGATGAGAACTATACGAAACTTCCGAGAAGTTATGAGCATAACTACCACTCCGATCTTCAGTGGAAGTGAGCTACAGTTCCTCATCAGGTGGTACCNCCCCCCCCCCCCCCCCCTTTACTAGGCTCGCCTTTTATGTTCGGATTCCAATGGATCGCTTCAGCTTCAACCACAATGTGCTGTCTTGTAAGACTTTTTAGAGATTCAAGGCTCAGAACGTAAATTATGAAAGGTTCAGAATGTGTCAATAACAGCAAGACGGTAGCCGGTAATCGAAGCCTAGATAACCCTTGAGAATTAATTATTTTGCCCCCTGCTGCTTCCGTTCTTCAATTCCCAAAATTTTTCGATAATTAGGTTGGTAAGCTCTCAAAAGAGCCAAAAAAAACTAATTCCTGCCAAATATTAGGAATTAATAGCGTCCAGCCATTGAAAGGTGCCAGCTGTCTGCGCTGACCCTAAGCTCCCCCAGACCTCCTATACTACACACGTGAGCCCTAATTATCCGTGATCTATTATCGGTCCTACGACGATCAGTGATAATTTGTATTCGAAGTTTTAAACATGTCGTCTATGGATATGACCTACAATTGGCGTGGATTTCTTTCAATCTAGGCCGTGGCCGTCGCGCCCTTATCACTCGATGTCCGGCCAACAGTCTCCGCCTTTCGACCGATCACCCGCCGATTTCGTCCTTATAGTATCCTTCCGCATCCTTTCACTTTTTCCCTCGATCCTTACAAAAAGGACGAAATCAATCTTGGTCTTCTGGTTCATTTGGCAGTGAAAGTCCCGAAGTTCCTTCTGGACCTACTTGACCTGCTACTCTAGTTTTCAACATTTCCAAAAAACTTCATCGGAAACTTTCATGTGATCCACGTCTTGGTTGTCACGCTATGAAGCTCTGTTTCAATCCATCTCTAGCCTCAATTCGTTATGTAATCCCTGTGACACCTGGTCTCCACTAATATTGCTTTTTTCCTTCGCAATTAAGGTAGAGTGACATGAAGTCTTGTCGGATCGTATATGTTGATCGTACAATAAGTATAAACTCAGCAAAATGAAAGCTCATCTTTTTGGATTTCCTCTAAAGCCGTAGGAGTGGGTGCCAGACAAACGTGAAGCTGGCTCATATCCACCTGCACCCTCAATCTGCTAAGAAATCTCGGTCTAACTTCCCACTGTTTCTTTCCGTGCCCTAGGGACTTTGAATCGGCCCGACCCTTTGTCGTACAGAAGTGGACGTTTTGTAAATAAGATAGCTTTTTGAAGAGATATTTTTATTTGATCGTACCCAGGTGTGTTGAGGTAAGCGTGAGATATTGAGTGTAGTTGACGTGCCGACGCGATCCCTTTAATCGCGACTTGATGCGTACACAATGGAATGACCTCTATCGAAAGTACCAATCCTTCCGATTCAAAGGCAAAAATTTCAAGTCACACACAACGTTTCTATGACCATCGCACATTTTTACCCTTACACATCTCAAGGAGAACCCTATTAGGAAAAAATACTGTTCCACAAAGAAAATGTAACTTAGAATTATATACTAGTTGTTATATGCATTGAGCCTCTTTGTCCCATCTTTTATTCAACATCTACTTTCAACAACTCGATTTCACTGAAAAATGAGTATTTCAAAGGGTTACGGTAGTTTCCGGGTGGGCCAGTAACGCCCTCTACAAACTATGTGCTGCCTTTGCAGTGACTGTTAATTTTCTTCAAAGAACTTCCACCGATTAACTAAAACGGAACAGATCAGATTGTATACGAAATGTGGAACAGCACGGGGAAGGTCGCATAACTAGTTACGTGTCTTACCATACTTGTAATTGAAACACTCCTTCCTGTTTTTGTTACCCTGCTACTTTTACTTTTAAACCCGAAAAAGTACATTGTTTGCGACTTTGTTGGAATGCCAGTCGATTTATTTTGTAATTTGAATGTCATTCTTTTTCATTGTATTAGAACTTTGATCGAATTCTAACCAGAATTTTGGTAGAAAAATGAACTAGAAGTAAAGTATAGGTTGTATGTCGGATTATGAAACTGTACAGAAATTAAGATCAAGCTTTGTAAAAACAAGTAGCAGTTGATAAAGTAGAACATCTGGACAAGAGTTTAGAGAATTTCTCACTACTCTAATGAAAAGAGCCAAATTCTTCACCACTCATTACTTCCTTCCGCTTATCTTTCTCTTCTAAGTTCACTGTTATTCTCATAAAAGCCTTCCCAGTATCAAAATGATTTTTGTTCAATCTTGGAACGTACTGTATCGGTCTACTGTTTCAAATTTTTTTTAAACCTGTATGCCTTGTTTTTCTTGTTAAATCTGTATACTCTCGAATCCCCTCCGCCATTACTATCTCTCTTAACCTCTTTTTGTCGATGGTAATTGCTACTTCTCTGATTTCCCCTCTTCGCATGCCCGCTTTGGATATCCGCCATAAAAGGGCAATATAAAGAACCCTACAATCATCATAGCCTGTACGCAGTTCGGCGTCATCGTTGAAAAACACCTGTTTCAATGTACCCGATACGGATGAGGTATCGATGGTATTGTGTACGTTTACAATCCGGAAATACGGGATCATTCGACTAAACGTACATTTCTCGAAATGAATTCGGGTTCTGTTTCTCTCTTCTTTCCTCCCTCCCCTTCTCCGACTGAATCATCGTCACTGAATAGATCGGGGTGCGCTGATCCGTCAGCTACCACCACCACCACCACACCGCCTCCTCCACAGGCCGCGAACATAGTGAACGTGTTCTTAGCCTAGCCACATCCAAGACGTGTCCTCTTCTTTCAATTGGCGGCTATCCATGTTTCGACGCAAAGCCCTGCCTTCTTCCCATCCCGCGTCATTCACCCAATCGGCTGAAATAGCCCCTTTCTAACAACCTTACCCTACCCATGGAGACAGCGTCGTTAACGTGCGCAACCGCCGTCGGTAAGGTGCTTTATATGGTCTGGCACACGATATTGGATACTGTCTTCATGTTAGGACCCCGTTATGTTGTCGGCGGTAGATTTCCCCGCATCCGATATCACGATGACATGATAGGATACGACCTTCCACTCCTACAGATTTAACACCCTCTCTTTTTGCGCAATGACCAACCTAAAACTTTTGTCCATCCCTTTTCACTCTCTTCTGACATTCAGTCCACGATGGCGACAGAATGGGCCCATTGATATGTTGTCAACGAATCGCTGTAGAAAGCCTTTTGTGATTGTTTCCTTCCTAGATTCAAACCTACTAAGATCATCTGATCATTCTGAGAATCTTGGATCGCATCACATATCAACATATCACATTATAAAACTTGTATAAATTTTGTTTATTTAGAACTGTTCCTCTAACCCCTCTACGAACGATCAATAATCGATTTCTGTGCACATGACTAGTATTTCAATAGTTTAGTACCGCTGTACAACGGTTTCAAAATCACCAACTTTGCTCTTGCATAGTTTTATTTTTCGGAATTGCTTTCGAGATCACCAAGGAGCTTTTGCGGAAGTGCTTTGAATGCCACCGCTTTATTAGTAGCAAGTAACAAAGTACTTACGCTAAATTTTCTTGGCTACGGTAGTTACGGTCAGTAAGTGATACCCAGGTTCGTGCAGCCCAGATTCTCTGAATTTCTTTTCTGAATTTTGTTGGACAGAAACCTTCAGAGCTGATGAATTCCCACATGAAAGATTTGATAGTATTCTTGAATTTTACCAACTTGTCCCAACTAGATAGGAAAACTGTAAATTGGGTCTCAGCGATTGAAGGCTTTGATGTTCTTCCAAAGGATATTCGTGATTGAGAGTTTCTCGTAAGGCGGCGCATCAGGATCACCCCTTGACTTTGTTAACAAAAACGTCTTACTCCGATTTCTCAGCTGTCTGGTCAGTTCGATAGTAGCCAGCAAATCCAGTTTCTCGTCAGGCCGCCTCTAATTATCCCTAATTCGATCGAGACCGGTTCACTGCAAGCCGAATTTTCGCTTTTTCTAGTGTACCGATCCCATTTCAGATTCGAGGTTTTCAGTTCATTACTACCGTTTTCAGGAGATGCGGTTACCAATCAGCCGCATTTTTCTTGGGTTATGGATCTTGACTTGTTCGATACCAATTGGTCTAGCAGCCCAAACTCATGATCGGCACGAACATGTCAGCGAAACATCCAAAGAACCATTTGAGTTCATGGACACCATGGATGCTGAAACAAACATTACCGCCGCCATTGCGCCTGTTCCACATCCAGAGCCTGAACCAGCACCAATAGCTGAGCCTACTCCTGAACCTCAACCAGAGCCTGAACCAACAGCGACAACCGCTAAACATCAAACGGACCATCCTCATCCTCATCCGGAACCAGAACCTGAGCCTCATCCTCATCCAGAGCCAGAGCCGGAGCCTGAGCCAGAACCGAGCTCACGAGTCACAGGCCCTGTGCCTGAACCTGAGCCAGCGATCAAATTTGACAACATTCAATCAGAAGATTACGGAGAAGTTGTAGAACTGGTGAGTCGGCAGTAGCCCATCCAAGCTGGATGACCTCATTCATATCGTCTTTACAGAAAAACCAGCCGGATGAACTCGACACTGAGGTGATTGAACAACTGGTCGACAGATTCCTCAACACTGGTTCACTCACGGTTCGGTTCAAACTTTTGAATCTCATTAATTCAGTGTGATGAAGTCTCACTATTCCAGGACAAAAATGCTCCGAAATCTGCTAATCCTGCTGCTCAAGCACTTGTTGGTAGCAGCAGCTATTGGAATACAGAGGGTCTTAAGGTGCTACTTACATATCCCATTCTATTCAGAAAATGCTTTCCTGTTTTAAAACAACAAGTACGCGCTTTCAGGAGCCAGGCTCAATCAAGGACGAAGCAGCTCTCAGAGAATGGATTCAAGGATATCAAACTGAAGCTCAAAAGGTAAGCAGCTCGGATTGGAATTTCATTTAAATCCAGGTCTCCATTTGGCCGTAGGTCTTCATATGTTCGCTTTCTGGCTTCTGTGAATTAAAATTCCGACATCTGATTTCACGTTTCAAAGTCTAATGTTATACTCAAAAAAATACCGCAGTAAATTTTAATATCGCGATAATCGGGTCATATTTTGTTTACAGATGCATTACTGGTTACTGTTATTGTTTAGATAAGTTCTATGAAATTCCTTGGCATCAACTATTCATTTTTAGTTTCATTTTGTTTTCTCACTTATATTCATTGATTTCCTTCGGTAAAATGAATAGCAAGCAAGTCTAAGTAATCAACACTATTGTAATATTCTACTAATACTATTTTATTTTTTCTCCTGTTACTGTATGAACTTCAGATGCAGTAGGAGTAAACTGTAAAGTAAAGGGGGATAATGGGGGATTAATGAAGAATGAAGAAAATAGAAAAACGGAGAAGGTCAAACAGAAAATGAGCCTTAGGATGAGTTCACCCGTTGGAAGCTACCGTAACTCAAACTGGTATTTTGAAGGTACTCAAAGAGGTAGCTGCCGCCGGTTGGAAGTACTTCAGTCATGCATCGCCTGGAGCAAAGCAGAGTTTGAACGAAGCCGAACAGGTAGTTCCTAGTTCCCTATTGTTCAGTCATAAAGAAAAAAGAATACATGTGTTTGAACTTCGACATACATCAGGTTCTATCGCGATTCGTACGGTCGACATCAATGCAGGCAAAGCAGTTCGATTTGGAGTCGGTCACCGATCCAGATCTGAAACGTCAACTTAGTTATGTATCTTTCGAAGGAATGTCGGCTTTATCGCCAGCCGATTACACAGCATTTAATCAAGCACAAAACACTGTACGTGGAAAGTTTTCTTCAGTATAACTTGTCCAAAAACCATGGCCAGTTCTGGGAGGCTACAGGTTGTAGGCTGACTTCCTCCTGTTCACCTGACTTTATGAACCATCACGTAATCCGTGACTTTACGTCTCATAAAATACCAGCCACGACCGTCCGTTGCTCAAACAAATCTCCTAAATGATCCACCGTTTGGACATTCGAATACGAATGGCCATGTCTTGAACAATGTCCCATCGAACAAAGACCTGTCCTTTGTCGACGCCGATGCCACAAATCAGTTTCAAGAACATTTTAAGGCGTAATAGACGACGTGCATGCGACACGTCCGCATAAGGTGTGCACCTAGTGAAGACATCAACAGATCATGTTCGAGATCATGTTTCAGCAAACCTGGAATATCCTGGAATCCCTTGCTGACTTACAGCCCTATTAACATTTTAACATTAAACAACCCCTGCTTCCGGAATTTCTCAGTGCTTGATTTGGCCTATAGCTTGTTGTTATACCGTTGTTGTTATCCTCCATTCAAAAAAAGCCACCACAAAACATAGGACTCAAATAGAATGGTGAAGGGTCCTGACACGATTGCCCGTGGCCAGTCAGCGCTAGTACGCCAACCCTGCCTGCCGCGGCAATTAAACTATCAACGCCACCTGCAGACTGTGCCTCCACCTCGTTCTTAGAATTACTTTATCATATATTAGTTATAAACCGGAGAAACAGGTTTTCTCCTATTACTCATTTCAATATATTGCTCAATCTTGCAACTGCATTTAGCGATCATAACAGAACGGATAACCTGTGATGAGGTAGATGTAAAGGTTGTGATTCCAGTTGAACCGTGAAGCAACCGATGTCACCATCTGCGATCTCGATGTGCCACCTCCATGTGCTTTGAAGTAAGTCTTCTGAGGAAGCTCAATTTGATATAGTATTTGATAGTAGCTTCTTACCTTTGAAGGAGAATCGATCTTGAATCGATATTCCGAACTGAGAAGGATGGCAAGCGGCTTTCTCATCTTTGGATTTCGTACCTTACACAACTGGCGAAGGAAAAGCCTACCTATCAGAAATTGATCGCATGGACTAACAAAGGTTCGTCAAAGTATAATTCAGGCTTTACTCTATCATAAAGGGGTTATTTTTCGTTTTTTAACCCCGTAATTGAGTAGTTCCGGTAAAATATATCATCGGGTTCATTTTTCANTCTGAGGAAGCTCAATTTGATATAGTATTTGATAGTAGCTTCTTACCTTTGAAGGAGAATCGATCTTGAATCGATATTCCGAACCGAGAAAGATGGCAAGCGACTCTCTCACCTTTGGATTTCGTACCTCACACAATTGGCGAAGGAAAAGCCTACCTATCAGAAATTGATTGCATGGACTAACAAAGGTTCGTCGAAGTACAATTCAGGCTTTATTCTATCAGAAAGGGGTTATTTTCGTTTTTTGAACCCTTATTGAGTAATAAGTTATATCCCGAGTTCATTTTTCAAGGAGCTAAAGCAAACGGTTTCCCTGATGGAGGAGCAATGTGGCGAAGTGCTTTCGATTTGTCCGGAAAGAACACTCCACATGTTGTCGATATTAAAGATCAAATCGAGCAAATTTATAAAAAAATCGAGCCACTTTATAAACAAGTAAGTAGTATGGTAGTGAAGTGACTAAAATGCAAAATAATTATGGTTTCATACCTTTAACGTCCGTACAAAAGTCTTTGTCAAATCCAGATACATTCCTATGTCCGACGACAGATTGCTGGCATTTACTCAAATCCACCTGGTATCAGCAAGAACGGAGCAATCCCAGCACATTTATTCGGTGAGTATCTGTTCCAATACTAACGTCCTTGTTACGTAGTGATTGGACGTTTATTGATTTTTCTCCGCGCATGCGCTATTTCGCAACAGTAAAAGTAAGAACACTTTTGAATCACTGATGCTATTTTTGTGCGAATTGTGAAGATGTGCAATGAATTATCCAAACGATAAATTGAATACAAGTTACTGTGAAGTAATTGGCNATGCTATTCGCATTCCACACCCAAAACTATACTACAAAACAAATGTTTATTAAGGTGATACCTTTTTTTACTTGTGAGAGTTTACTTGTACTCAAATGAAGTAGCACAAATAGGCTTGCAGCAATAAGTGTCGTGGATCCTAAAAGGGATGATCGGTTCACTATCCTCTCCATCATTTAATTATTTTTTGTAGAACCTAATATATTTGTTGTCTCAATCACCAGCGTCTTCTGAAATTGCTGCTTTCTTTTTGTACAGTAATCAAGGATTCCACTCAACACCATGCGTTTCGTAATTATCGATCAATTTTTATCTTGTGGCTCAAATTGGCGGCTTTCCAAGTTGTTCATGACCAACATGCCTTTTCTGAGAAATCATGCAGATAAACGGCGCAATATTTAGTTTCTTTGAGCATGATAATCTCGGTTTAGGCTTACCGCTACTTCAAATCGATAGGGTTCCCTTCCCTGCCGAAGACGTTCTGGACGAATTCGCACTTTGCCCGAGTCTGGAGTCGTGACATGATTTGTAATCCTCCAGCCGCTCTCGACATGAGGGACGGTAGCGATTTCAGGTATATCGGAATTCACCACTTTACGATCCAAAATTCTTTATTGATTTTTTAATTGTCGCAATATTCAGGGTGAAATCATGCGCTCAGTTAGGCATGCCAGATTTCGAACTGGCTCATTCCCTCATGGCACAAGTGTACTATCAGTATCTCTACAGGCAACAGCCACTTTTGTTCAGGTGGGTAACATTTTTCATACATTTCAAAGCATTTTTAGTACTCTGTAGCCGGTAAGTTGTTGGTCATTTTACAATCTGGTTTTTACTGCGGCAAGTTACAAGTGTCATCCTAAATTAAAAGCACATCTCACATGTGGGCGGAGAGTAAAAGTACGGTAGTTGCACATCGCCAGCCTTATTTTTGAGTATCAATTTTCTGAAGCGATTAACAACTGAAGTAGACGTATTCCCTAGTTGTGACGAGAAGAGCCCGAACGAGATCGTACTTCGATTGTAGATTCATGAGGGATGTGCTTTGGAAGTTTTACCAACTAAGTTAGACCATATAATTTATCCTGGCTATGTAGTAAGTATTAAAATGCATAATTAAATGGAATGGAGGTTAAACAACTCCTTCTACTTTTTTCTTGCTAGAAGGTTCTGGATTTGTTTGGTCAACCACATGCTGCCTACCAGAAACAATTATGCTGCGCACGCCTCGCTACAAAGGCAACGCAAGCACGAAACGTCATAATAGCCCTCAAAAAAATTTTTGAAAAAAGTTCTTCTCACAGAAAAAATCATAATTGGCTTCCCTGTTGTGTGTTTTACTATGGCTATTAGCAACCTGGGGAAGAGTTCCCATAAACCAGCATGGAAGGTTCCCAGAAAGACTCGTCTAGGGACTTCTGATCTCTAAGCTAACGAAGGTACTCCATAGCCACTTTTCATTCTCTTAAATAAGAAGGTCGAATGCTCAGCTTGAAAACAATCTCTCGAATGGTTATCACCTTTGGAGTAAGATTGAACGGTAATCGACATAAGGAAAATTCCAGGCATAGAAGGACTTTCTACAGAACTATTCCTTTCAACTAATTAAAGTCGTTCGAATGTCCCTACTGTAGTAATGTGAATATCTGAAATTATACACAGTGTAATCTTCAACAATAGCGGCTTAGTAGAACGGTTTCCTGTCAATTCTTACTCATTTGATTACTAAGTCGTTCAAACTTCATAATCCTGTTTCAGGGAACCAGCATCTTCATCGATCAGTGACGCGATCGCCAGAGTCTTTGCACATTTATCGACAAATCCCCACTATCTGTACTCACAGGTACTGGTAAAAAAAAGGAAACGGTGTTAATTCGGATTATATGAACAATTTCTGATTCAGAAACTAGTCACCGCTTCACATCTGGACATCAAGGACTCTTTGATCGTTAACAAACTTTACAAGTAAGTTTTCGAGTCACTCCAAGGTCCAAAGGGCAGTGTGGACCGTAAAGCGCTACAGAGTGGGTGTGCAACGCAGATGAAATGTTTTCTTTCTTATCCTCCATTAATTGGGCATCACAGTTGCTACATATTTGGTTCCAAATTAAATATGTCAATCACAGGGAGGCTCTCGAGAACTTTGTCAAAATGCCATTCGATATCGTGGCTGACAATTGGAGATTCGAGCAATTTGAAGGCAAAATTACACCTGCCAAGATTAACGATCGATGGTGGGAACTTCGGTAAGTCGCTTATTTTATAGGTTTAATTCTCAGTTTTGTGTGAAGGGTGGTAGTCGTTGAACTGAATGTGGCAGAATATAACGATGGTTTATTCGAAACATGAAATGACAGCAATATGCAGAACCTCAATTCATGCCAAAACTGAAGCTTAGGCGATAAGGTCCTATTCTTCTCCAGTAAACAATAAACAACAGTAATTAATCTGTTGCAGACGGTTAGACGCAATCCGCCTAGGAAATAGGTTATTTTGTGTAACCCCATGTGATGATAAATAGAATTGAAGTGAATTTCAGCGCATTTCATACTTATATATTTCGGTTTTCCCATGACAAGCCAATACCACCTGCCTTACCCGTAGCTTAGTTATTGGGAAACGGCTGTCACCCACAAATCAACCCATAAGTCCCTTTCGCATTTCTCCACGACGTCGAAGAGAGTCGTTTTCGCGACATCTTTGAAAGAGTATCAAATTCCTTCATCAAGGGACAAGTCGGTAGCTCGTTCAGAAATATCGCCTGAATGAACGATGAGCGATTATTCTTGCAATTCATCGTAGGTGGGGGATACAGTTTGCGCATGAATGTGTTGAGAGAGATTTTTGCATCGTTTTTTCGAACGCCATCGAGACCGTAGGGAATCATGGACAATCCGCACATTTAAAGCTGTATCGCTTTTTTTTGATGGGCTTCAGCAAGTCTCGTAGTGGTTCGTTCTATGAACGTGCACGAACGTTCAAGCTACTCGCAGCTTACGGTACTGCACGCACTTCATATTGAAATAAGTCTTCTTTCATCTTTTCCCAAATTCTACCACTGTTTCCCTACCGTTATGATAAAGCTGTGAAGCTTACTACGTAGTTTGGCTGTGATGGGCCCTTTGGCGTAATGAATGGATGTACGATTGAAATTTCTGAGTCACCGACATGCGGAACCGCTGAAGGAACATGGCAGACAGACATCTGTGAATCTGAGATTATGACTTCTCGGGAAAGAACTTTCCTTGGCGAACATTGTTTATGATGGAAACTGGATCTTGGCTTTGCGCAAGCTGATTAAGCCGAGTCATGAGAGTTGCGCTGATGACTAGCGATGTGGTGTCACCCAAAACTGGAATGCGAATTTGGGGAGCTCGTGAAAACATAGCCTTTAAACATAATAGGACATGCTGGAAATATTAGCACTATTTTCCAAGAAATACTGCTGGACCCGGTATACCACCTCTACTTGGTTATGGGGATGTAGCCATCACTAAGGCTATTCTCAATTATGCAAAATCGGGGGTCCCATTGAAATAACCAAATCTTCAGCTCTACATCAGTTGGTCAGTTCCTATAGAACTGAACTAAACGGTGAATCTGCTTTCTGACGGCTGTCAAGCAGCTGGACGTTTGTTATGAGGCATCCTAAATAGCTGTAGACAGTGCTATTCATCCTTATATAGACACAGACTTCTTTGACTCTGTTTCTCTCCACATTGTTCTCTAACTGTGAGTATTTCAGTAATTAATCAGTTTTTCAGAACAAAATATGAAGGAATCAGTGCGCCTGAACCCTACAACTCATCCAACTTGGATGCGCTCATGCACACTGCAATTTCTCAGGTACATTCTGAAATTCCTTTTTGTCGAGATTTTGTATATAGAGCGGTAGGTACCTCCGATTTTGTCTCTTCGCCATGTTAGCACACTCCCGGCGACCGGTGGACGAGTTGCCGTGCGCGCATTCAGGGAGGAGTGGTCCTGACCCGATTGAGGGTGGTCACAAGTCCTTCTCCGTTAGTAACAAACAGCGGCACAGACTTCTTCGATCCTCCTATATAATCTGGTCTTTCTATTTGCTCTCCTGTTTATACTATGCTGTAATGGGCTTCCTTTAACTGCTTCATGACTAACCACCGTTTCAGGTTCACTCGCCAGCCATCAAGACTTTGATTAGTTACGTAGTGCAGTTCCAAATTCTGAAGTCAATATGCCCTACTGGAACTGTGTTGGTAAGCGTTGAATGTATAAGATAGAAGAAATATCAATTACCGGAAACGTGTGCATACTTGTTAACAAATTCAGAGTGAAGGTTGTATTCTCTCGGAAGTCACCACAGAGAAGCTTCGCGAAGTTATGAAGAAGGGATCGTCGATCACATGGTTACAAGCGTTGGAACAGATTACCGGATCTGGTTAGTAATCCTTCATGCCAGAGTAGTGGATGGATGACTCATTATATGTTTCTTTTCTACAGCTCAACTTGATGCTTCCCCACTACTGGAGTACTATGAACCATTGGCTGACTGGTTGCGGAATACCAACGAAATTGATCAGACCGTACTTGGCTGGGATGGTGATGGCACCCCCTTTAGCGCGTAAGTCTGAAATGAAGTTTTTTCTTCATTTTTTTATTATTCGTACACAGATAAAAGCAAGATTTCCAAGTTTCCTTTCTCTTTTCAATGCTGTGTAATTCAGTGAAGAAATCCCGAAGCCTAGAGCTGGTATGGACAGTGGCAGCGGTATTCTCAGCGAGGATCGGGTAGCATTCCCAGGTGACTCAATTTAATTTATGAGATTACGAACTACTCGATTCCCTGTTTTCTTAGCTATTACTCTGAAAAGATCATCTTTTTATCTGCAGCCTTCTCATTGGTACATAGTAGGCGTCAGCAGTACGCGACTCTTCGCGTGCCGAGGCGTAGCGACTGCTTGGGCAGATATTGTTCTCTCATATTTGCACTACACTAAAGCATTCTAGAATACGTACTTTCGACACTCTTTTTTTCTATTCCTGATCTATTGTACTCATTTGTCCTGTGGCCGGTTGAGCCGCTATCCCATGATTCCACGCTTCGGTACAAACGCAGTCAGTGGGGGCCGCTTCACTTTGCTCTGCGTCTCTAACGCTAAGGGCTAGAGCGCAGGGAACGGTGGGACGCCGGTTTTGTGAGCCTGCAATGACACTTAGAAACAAAATAGGGTTGCACCGAACCAATCATGAGATCTGACCTTTGATCCTGGAGAATTCGGGGAGAAGTACCCATTCCCATGAATGACGCAGCTCCCTATAGTTCATGATTCTCCTGCTCAATAAATGTGTAGTGCAACATGGTGAACTCTACTATTTCGCAACACCCCTGTTTTCCTAAACCTTAGGAAGGCGAAGTAAACCGCTCCATAATATTCAGGCGTCGGTAGTGAATTGCGCGACTTCATAGTTCTGCTACTTCACGTCTACGAAACTCTTTCAAGTACTCACGTTCCTTGAGAGGTAACAGAAATGGATATCCTCATGGTAGCACAGTGGAAGGACAGACTTCAGATTAATACGAGCTTTGTTACATTAGTTCGCACACTGGGAAGTGATATAAGATTATTTAGCCCACTTAGCCCACCTATATTCCGAGCCTGTATCCTCGGACATCCTGTTCCGTTATTCTTTACACACATCACTTAAACGAGGTTGTAAAATGAAACAGTCTGCATTGACATTGAGCTACAGTATTCTATGCTCCTTTTAATCAGGTTTATGAACCCTTTTCGAATTATCATTTTTTCAAGGTGGCCTTTGTGCGAATGGACAAGAATGCCTCCTGGATTCACACTGTAACGGAACAGTATGCGTATGTAATGAAGGAATGTACACGTTAGAAATCGGCGCTACTGTAAACTGCGTCCCAGGAAATCCGGCTGATAGCGGCTTCGGCGATGGAAAGGTAAAGACTCGTTTCATGTTAAAAGATTCCTCCTAACAGTTTCCTACTTATTGTTTGAACAATCTAAGTATTATATTCGTTCATTAGAGAACCTCCACCGACATGAGCACTCGATCTTGCAGATCCCATGTAAAGTAACGTAAAACTGCAATTTGTTACTACCTTGAATGTTGAGGGTTTACATCAAAACTGTCCTTCCTGTATCTGCCGCTCATCCAATCAGTTTTTTTAACTTTCACCAGTAATTCTTCCATTTATCCCTGTGGCTAGCGTACAGTTCAGTAAAGCCTCCTTGTTGAAGGGTGAAAGCGGATCATCGTTTTCCCAGACCGGCAGCCGCTCTAGCGCTCGTTTGGCGTCTCGAGGGACCAAGTTGGTTAACAGTAAGGCCTGTTGCTCACTACAGTATTACATAGCGTGCGTGAGGCTCAAGGGAGTTTGGAACTCTGGGCCGCTTTTACACTTCAACGTTGAGCATGGTCGCTTCCACAGCCGATTGGAACCACCATAACCTCATGTTCATCCTGCTCGTACAAACCGCTATGTTGAAAAAAACAGTGCAGACTTGGCAAAATAGACCTCAGTTTTCTTCTTCTCAAAATACTCATCCGGGGCAGCATTGATACAGGAGCAAATGTTGGCTGTGAACTGGAAAGCGAGGGTAATGCGCACAGCGCGGATTTAGCCATTTAAGGATTATGTTACGTATTCAAGTTTTCTTGGACCGAATCTCACCCGGGCCAATAAAACCTTTTACCGCATTCTTGGTCCCGGACGCTGCAGGGATAGATACAATTGCTGACTTACGCATTGGCTGTTATTAAGATAAAGACTAAAGATGGGGACTTAGGGTGTTAATCAATCCCGTATGAGGGATGCGCCCACGCATTCGACTTCCATTCAGAAT
>UZAF01016151.1:0-10785 GCA_900617895.1 Haemonchus placei
TCAGATGATAAAGTTCTATAATGAAAATCAAAAGCTCATGTGGCTCCGTCCCTCATTGCTAGACCCCCTAGCGCACGCAAGAGCGTGCGTAGCTGCCTGGTGGCTCGAATAATTCTCACAAACTAAGCGCCAAACACATCACTATGAGAAGGTCTATGGTATTCACTGCCATCTAATTGTTGCCTGTGAAGAAGAAGAACAGAAAATTACAGACCCTAATCGTTCGTGGAACACGCATCAGGCAGCTTAACCATTATTAGATTGTTCAACACTATCAGATATTCTGAGTTAACTAACTCAAGCGATCAATAAAAGAAGCTATATAAAAATTTATGCAACAAGAAATCACAAAACTGTTTCATTAGTTCAAAGAAAACGCCCTCGATTAGACTGCCAGTGTTCTGTGCCGACACAAATTTTTCAGTCATCACTCTATGTATTGTACTTTGATGGAATACTAGCGCAGAAGCATGTGATTCTAGTATTCTTTATTGTCGTATTTTCTAGTATTTATTTAGCTAACTCCAAATAAGATTCTCAGAACTGTCAGTGATGAACTTCGTAATGAGTCAGTTGCTCGCATCCAACTATCTGCCAATTAGAAGGCCTTCGACAGATATGATCCTCTAGCTAAACCCAATTTGGACCACAGCAACTTAAAACCTGTTCAGTCTATAAGTACGAGGCGAGTTTTTTTTTTACTCCGGCCACTATAAACACACCTTATGCTTAAAGTTAGCCTTCCTAGTGGATGCAAGAGACTCGGTTTCCCCAAGAAACCTACGGAAGGTTGGCAAATGGACAAAGAAGGGTAACCACTTGACCATGGAGTAATCCTCAAGCGTGTCGTACACTGGCGACAATCCCATCGCCGTAGGGCTTCTCGATTCAGGATGTTTATATGATACTCGCTTCAGACAACTCAACATTCCTACACGCAACCATATAAAGCCGTCCTTAAGAGCACCTCTTTGAATCGCCGCCTTCGAAATGCTGGGCGTGAGAAAATGGTCCTATTCAGACCAGCCGGTGAATTGTGACCATCTTGATCCTCAATAGCGATCGGAGCTCGTTTCGGCTGAAAATATATTCTTCGATATAGTAGTAGACACGTCTGGAATTCTCAAACACGAAAAATCTGAAAGGAATTTCTGCTAAACATTAAACATTATTTAGAAGATCATATGAAGCCATATCACATCAACCACTAAATTTGCCACATATGCATCAGCCCACGAGGGCAGGTTGGATGAGGATGCTGCATCCTAGCCCAACCTGCCCTCGAGAGCTGATGCAGGTGAAAGCCTTTGAGAAGGTGAAAAGGAGAAAGTTTGAATTAATCAAGGAAATTTAAAAAATCCAAATAAGTTTAAGGTGAAAAGCTAAAAATTCTCACAAGTATCGAGAAGTTACATAGGCTGCGACTACTTCTACTATGACGACAGAAATAATGGCAGGCTTACTTAGAAAAAGCTCAAAAATCATTGTGAAACTTGGGTAAGCGACGAGGACTGATACTGTGCGGATTCTAAATGACTAAGAGGGCGGAAGTATCCACTCCCAAAAGGAGTGCGACAAGAGACAGAACTAGGACAACAAACCAAGATGCCATAAATTTGATATAAGCGTACGATCTAATGACCATGCGCATTTCCAATAAAAACTAACCGTGAGCGCATCCGTCACAACCAGAGCGGGTGGAACGTCAGGTGGTGGATTGATGTCAATGCTTTTAAGAGAGGGTGCTTGACTCGGCAGGTCCATCTACAAAGCAAGAAACTTTTTGAAAGAAAGATGATGACCATTTCTCTAGTAACATCAAAAGATTCTGAAAGAATGCACTGTCTAATCTTTTTTCAAACAATTTTTTTTTTCAACGAAGAACTTACATCACTCTCAACGTTCGACTCGGTACCGCTTTGAACCGGAACGGTCAGAAGTTGGGAATCCATAGCCACAGTAGCCTAGGATACAATAGATGGAGGGAGCATCGGATATTTGGGAGAAAGAATGAAGCAGTTTGAAAGTTTGGAAAGTGTACTCACTTGATGGAATTCCGGCAAACTGCTTCTACTCTCGCAATTAGCAACAAGATTGCGTGAGCCAACATTTACAACTTTGGGAGTTCGTTCATGCTCCGCAGTTGGTCGGAAGGGCTTAAAGAGAAGTTTGTAGAGGATGCACCGTTCAATCACTCATCAGGTTAACTAGTTACGCTTTGAATTTATTCCGCCTTTTAACAACACTTCGGCCAACATGACAAATCACTGGTGAATCTGGTACGTTACGCTAGGAAACTAACACAATATCTGGGCATTACTTTTCTGCAGGAAGATTATCCGAACATATAAGCTCTAAATACTTCACGAAAAATCCGGTTACTAGAGAGATTGGAGCAACTCAAACACCTCGTTACTAATAAAAATCATGGATTATGGTCGAACAAACTAAGGTTGCTGAGGCAGGCTTTCCACAATGAGTTTCTGGGCAGACAAAAACAGAAACATGCTACTGCGCGTAATGAGGCTCACCTCTCCACTTGAGTCGACAACAAACCGGTCATCTGGATGGCTAAAAAGCTGAGGAATCGAAGAGAAATGCACCTCATTTTGACGTGTTCTTGATGATGAACGACTGCGCTGGGAAGTCTCAAAAAACAACGATGACAAACCAAGTAAAGTTTTAAAAGAAACGTGGCCAAACTTGGAAAACATGTTTCACCTTATTGGAAGAAGCTTGGGATGTTACTTGAACTCTAGTTTTGGTGGATGTTCCAACTCCCATGTGACCTGCTTTAGCATTACTGGATGAGGAATTTTGAATACGTTCAGGATTCTGAAAACTGATGTGTAGATAGTAGATTATTAAAAACCGCATCAGAAAACAGTTACGAGATGGAATCATTTTGATGCCCTATACGCTTAATCATCTAAATGGCAAAGTCCAAGTCTTAGTTCATACCGAGAAATGGTACCACAATCCACCACTGCTAGTCTCAAAACCATGAACGCTGCTTTGAGATGATCCCCGCGAACGTGAGCACATCACCGGGAGTGTCTGCAGCGAACATCTGTCACTAAGCTTTGGAGGGTCAGTGTTAGATCCCTGAAACTAATACATTTCCTTCATGAAGTTTAAATCACACCTGAGCAAGAATGAAAACTGCTCAAGATATTTATGCAATGATACTTTCCTCCCCGAGACATTCGAAATTCGGCGCTTCAAAAAAGAGTGGAAAACGGTGTGCATAGACTTCATACTCCTACCTCAATAATCACCTCTCTTCCCAAATTCGACTGAGCAACGGGAATAATCACCTCTCTTCCCAAATTCGACTGAAACATTTCGGAATCGTCTCTGTTATAGACCTCCTGAAAAGATCCGAATACGCTTTATCTCTAGAGTCAGTTTCAGTCGAGTGAGTTGGTAACCGGAAGGCTTTCAACAACTCATAAGAAAGCAACGGGAAGCTGATCTGGATGCAGAACGCACTTATATTCCACAAGGCTTTGCCGTACAGATTTGTTATGACGGAACTGTTTATTATGTCGACATCATAGCAAACCTGTACGGCAAAGCACTGTGAAATATGTGTGACATGCCTGGGTTTCAAGAAGACCGAAAGTGGAAATCGCAGAAGGCACTCTCGCCTAAAAAAGACAAGCCAACTTAGTTAGACAAAAGCAAGAAGCAGCACCCGTTTTAAAAAGTCGCAGCGGAAGACAAGGCGCTAGAATGATTGCTAAGCACTAGCACAGAGCCACAGAGCCTGGTCTGCGCTTGTGCACAGAAATTATTCTGTCGAGAAAATGGAGTTCTTGCCCTCAGCTCAAGGAGGGCACGAACGCTTGGTGAGGGAACCCATGCTTCATGTAAGGAATTAGGAATTGGTCAGTAGGACAATATATCAGCGAGAAACAGGAATGGGTGCAAAAACAAACGGAAACCATTCTCACTGTGTTTTCACCGAAAACTACTCACTGCTCACTAAGTAAGAAAGATTGGAGAGCGATCTATTTGGAAACAATCTAAACTCAGATGGTTATCAGCGCGACATACTGTAATTTGACATCATAATTCTCTGCATACGCCAAACAAGAACGTATTACAGCCGGTCTAATTATGGGGGCTGTTTGGCTGTTTGATTTAAGATCACTCTATGTAGCTCAAGTTGAAAAAGAGCAAGGCGGGTCAGCAACACATTCAGTATCATCTGAAAAGTAATACTACTTAAAAGAGTGCTAGACGTGTGTGCGAAAGAGCAATATATTTTGACGATGAAAACTACCCAACTTCAAAATGCATCCGTACAATTTCTTTTCAAAACTATGATAGCTTAGCAAAGATTCATCAGAACAGGAAAATATTGTAATATTATTCAAAGTGTTCAGCTACAAAGACCACAATTACGCACCAAATTTACAAACCCTACGGTACGATGTCCCCTTCCTGGCACAAAAGAAGCTAGTAAAAACTGAAACTGTCATAGCATTAGATCACATGATAATCGAACAGCAAATAGCGTCAAAGATGAATAGCTGCCATTTGAATATACTCAGGACTTACTCATCCCACTACTAAGCTTCCGATCTCTCGAATATTATCCTACTTAACTGCATCCAGATTGGTTACCACATCAAGCATTTCGTGTCCAGCATTAAAAAGACGCACACAATCAAAGCCAACACGCGCTCAAAATGACGCAACCATTGAGGTGTGGGTCCCACGACGTTTGAATATTACCGTATACTTTTTTTTTCCACGAAAAGGGTTTTATTGCGGCTGTTCGGCGCCATTGTAGAGGATTTAACAAATTGCTCTAGTCGAGGGATTTATAAAGTAGATACGAGTGGTAGGCCAAGTTGAGACCATTATTGTTTTTTTTTTCAAGACGAGCATTGAGGAGACTTGGAGATGAAGAGAAGTGAATAAGAGCGGCTTTGTCTAGTCACGAAATGGACACCCCAGTTAAGAAAGAACAATCTACATAACAACACCACACTTATACAGCACGCGGTTCTCACGCAGATTGAGAAGTTATCACAGCCTATCAAGCACGGATGCAGACGGCTCTTCAGCCGTTCCGGCGACAAATATGGCAAAAGAAACTCTCCGATTCCAATGTGAACGAGGAGTTTCCTAAACAAAAATAAAGCAAAGATTACGAGTTAACCTCATGAAATGCATCACATTATTTTTCTACTCGAGATCTCTACCTTCAGGCTACTTTCGGACCCTAGCAGAAATTTGTGCTATCGCATTGCTCTCTATCTTGCAGAAGTCCGCTCCACGATACAGATCCGTGGAAGCGTGGTAAAATTTTGATCTGTGTTGCGCTGTCACCGCGACTACTTATTAGAGGCCTACTGTTCAACCGGACGCTTAACATCGAGGCCTCACTTATGTTCACTACAAATTTCTTGGAAGTTGAAGAAATTCTAGCCTACTAAGGTTGCGCTCTTGTTCCTTTCTCTTCCGTAGTGAGAGGGCAGATTTTTAAAGCTAGCTGGTTGCAAATAGGTAATGGGCGGTAATTCTAACTTCATCAGACACGTTTCTGACCAATGAATTAAACAGTAACACAGTTCTAAAGGCTGAAATCGCGCTTTGATGTTTTGAAATGTTCCATTGTGATTCCCGTTATCGCAGCGACTTCTCAGGGTTAGAAGTAGTGTGAACTGCCAATCAGCCGGATTGAACACCGTACCTTTCTATCAAAAAAGCGAAGGGGCTGGGCTAGCCAAACTACCTTGATCACGTTTTATTCAGGCAAACTTCTCGAAAAAAAGTAACTATCACGTCATTTCAAATTTCCGGAGTCTCTAATCGTCTCAGAGGTCGAGTGGAAGTCGAGGGTTCTAACACTCCCATTGAAGGGCAGACGGACAAGCAAATGAGCGTTCAGAACAGAACTAACCTTTAAGCTGATTATTAGCAATCAATCGAGCACTAATAGAGAATAGTGCTACTCGTCTCTCACTGCAATATCTGTAGCCGATGGTGACCAGGATATCGAGTAAATGTGGCGTGTAGGGGAACACTTCGTGAATTGAAAGTCACAAGCACTTGCTCAGAGATGCAGGTGTATTGAAGACTCTTAGTTTTTGATGTGCTGGGTCGAACATATCTTCTGTCCCCTCATAGGTGGATCCGCGGATGCATGGGGCTGTGTTGAAGCAGAAGGCAACGGATCTCAACGAACATTGTCAATGAGAATATTAGTGATTTTGTTTTGAAAATGGATTATTTTATTAACTTGATATTCGTTTTCGGCGGTTTAATGTCTGTATCATGATAATTTGGCCCACCTTGTATGTTGTGGCTGTTGCACTGGTGAAGTCATTCTACAGGTAGGCTCTTTCTCTAACATTCTACATTGCGCCGCATGAATATACTTCCACTCTTGATTGATCTTACCAGGGAGGGATCCCAAGTCGAAGTGGCCATTTGAAATGAGATCTACACTGATGGACGTGTTTCTGGATGCTGAGTTCAAATCTGCATTCCAAATTTGCCGAGCGTTCCTGTGAACGGAGTTATGAGGGTGGTTTCAGGGAACTCAACATGAGAAAACTTAAATTTCATGGCTGTGCTTACTTTCTCAACGACGGCTTGGTGTAGTGGTAAGCGTGACGTTTCATGTGCAAGAGACTCGGGCTCGAATTTTGTGGGGGATAGAATTTTTGCATTATATAAAATTTTTCACTTAAGGACTAGAGAATACTCTCATTGTGACTTTACCACGTTCCAAGGGCTTGTGATGCTTTGCTGGTACTTCCTCCTACCTACCTACGTACCTGTCATGAGTGAAGATTCCTTTGTGCGCAAAATTTGGAGCTTCGGTGGCATCACAAAGACCAGAAGGCTTTTCAATGCGTCTTACCTTCACTAAAGCAGGTGAAGGGAATGACACCATGCTCGAGGCTCCCACGAGGGCAATACAGCCCATAGGAGCTCATTTCTTACTCCCTTTTAAAAATATGTTTTAACGCACCACCTTATATGTAATAACTCTTGATCTCAACTTTTGCGCTTACACACGAGACCCAACTCTTCGCTTACTATCGGTTGTCCACTTTCAGTTCTGTGCGGATAGATTTAGAAAATTTCTCTTCTATTTATGGTGTGCCGCCGGCTACTTAAGCACTCACCCGGGTGATTTTGGGACGCCTACACAATTCTGTTTTCCTTCTGTGTGAGGTTAGTAAGTGTAAAGCAATGGGCTGTTAGGGGTTCATTTCATCCCGTTCTCCCATCGCGAGAAGCTTCTTTGTTTCGAGCATTTCGTGCTAGAGAATCACATTTGTTCATTCAGATGGCAAGTTATCCTACTGTGAATGCAGAGTGCAAGGGCAGACAAGTAAAACTGAAGTATTACTTCATGTAGATAAATATCAGCAAAAGCATTAAAAGGTCACAAAACGTGATAAAATCACCATGAGAGTATTTTTTAGTCTTTAAGGGAAAAATTTTATATAATGCAAAAATCCCGTCCCCCACAAAACCCAAAGACTATTCTCTCGCCCATGAAGCGTCACACTTACCACCACACCAGCCCGCCGTTGGGAAAGCAGGCACATCCATGTAATTTAGGTTTTCTCATGTTAAGCTCCCTGAAACCACCCTCATAACTCCGTTTAGAGAAAAGCTCGGCAAATTTGGAAAGCAGACTTGAACTCAGCATCCAAAAACACGTTCAGCTGTGTAGGTCTCATTTCAAATGGCCGCTTCGACTTGGGATCCTTCCCTGATTAAAACCCTCTTGCTGTTTTTGGAAAAGTCTCCAATTGAAAGCTGTGACAAGTATCGAGCGAACTTTAAATACGACACCGAATTTCAAATAGAAAGTTCCATGTTTTCTATATCCTTTTTTTTGAAAAGTTTCACCCGCCTATTTTGCAAGAAGATACGTCTACTTAACAAAGCAATGGATTCAACCACAGGAGATAAGAAAAAATGACAAATTACAAATTTGGAAATCCGGTGGCCCTCCATTAATTCGCATTACTGGAAGATGCCGTCATCCATGCATGCATGAAGATTCTTGATAAACCTTTTTCATCTTGGTGCCATGCTTTAATGACAGCACCTTTGAGCTACTCGACACCTCGAAACTGACGTAGAAGGAAGATTTGATGACGCTCGGGTGCTTCGGCTAATATGTATCGGAGCAGTATCTTGCATAAAAGTTCTGCCGCTGATTCTGACACCAGCAAGGAAGGAGCGTGTGCCTTACAGCAACCCGAGAATAGGGGAAATTCATGTTTCACGGTACGAAGGATAAATTCTGTCGCTTTTCCGATGATATTGCTGCCCAGAGATTATAAAAACTGAAGACAAACTGAATATTAGGAAATTCTATAATTTAAATTTGGTGTCGTCTGCAAATCTTGATTGATACTTCTCACAGCTTCCAATTGGAGAGTTTTCTAGAAACACGGAGAGTCAAGACATTTCGGGCAACTCGGGTGCGGACGTATATTTGGAGCAGTGTATATTCTAATACTTAAATATTTTTTCGTTTGACCACAAAACTCCAAATGCTCCAGAATTCGGATGCTTGACAATGTCCAGTTTACTGGTAGGATACCAACGTTCTCGTCAGCAAGTATCTAATTCTCCACAGCAGTACGGTACACGCTTTGCTTAGAGGAGATACGTTATCAGCCCTGTGCATTATTGAAGGCCATCTGATGACTTTCTTCGATGACTACCAACTAAAAATCCTCTAGGAAACAAAAAGCGTGGTAAAGATGATGGCCCCTGTGTACTAATACACCCAAATTGTGAAGTAGCTAAAAATCCAGCAGTACGAAGTGAAAGGGATTTCATACTCGAACCAAACGGCATGTGGGAGAAAAGGCACCGTACCATGCTTTGTCGAGAAGCAGTCAGTGGAGGATGACTGACCGCGGCATGAAGGCTTGCTTGAGATGAGTAAAGCTGCGCGGTTGGTCGTTCAACGTCACCAGCAACAATGGACGAGCTTATTCGCTGGAAGAGTTCATACTAAAATGTAAACGGCGAGAAGAAACAGTTGCAACTCACCATGCTTTGTCGGGACGAGGTGAGTGGATGGTGACACTCCGTGGCATGAAGCCTGTCTTGAGACGAGTACATCCGGGCCGTTGCTAGTTCAACGTCATCGCCAACATTCTGTGTACTCGTTCGCTATAAAGTGTTCATTTTCAAACGCAAATGGTGTTTGGGAGACAGGGCACCTCACCATGCTTTGTCGGGAAGCAGTGAGTGGATGGTAACTCTCCGCGACATGAAGACTTGCTTGAGACGAATACATCCGGGCCGTTGCTGGTTCAACGTCATCAGCAATATTGGACGTGTTTATTAGCTAAAAACTTTACATTGAAATGCAAATGGTATAGGCTGATCGAAAAGTCTTGATAGGGTTTTTAGAAAAGTGTGGGATTTTCGGTTTTTGGCCTAAATCCATGATCTATGTTTCATAGTTGTAGGACATTTTGGAAGTTCTTCGCCGAAGAAAAGATTCTGTGGAGAATGACGGAGCGGTTAGCGACGAGGGGCGTTGCCGACTCCGTCATTCTCGACACCGTCAAAGAGGATCCGGAAGTTGACACTCGCAGTCTTGCGACAAGGCTTGGGTGTGCCCAATGAACAGTTGGCGGTCGCCTTTAGGCCCTCGGTTACAAAAAAGTGGTGACTCGATGGATACTTCATGTTTGACCGATAGCATGCGGTACACCCGGGGTATACATTTGTCATCTCTCCTTCTCCCCATAGTGCAAGGAGTTTCTGGAGGGCTCAGCTACTCAAGTGAAAGCTGGATCCCCTGCGACGCTAACAAGCACCGCGCCGTCTCCTTCTGCCAGGGGAACATCCGCGGATGCAAGCTAAATTCGACCTCGACAGCAGGAAGTTTTTCTTTCCTGCTTTTAAGATTCAAAAGGAATGGGGACTACGAACTGCTCAAGCAAGGCCACACCGTCACCGCACCCCATTATGCCGGTCAGCTGCAGAAACTCGCTCAATCCGTTCGAGAAGGACGCCATAGAATCCGCGGATGCAAGCTAAATTCGACCTCGACAGCAGGAAGTTTTTCTTTCCTGCTTTTAAGATTCAAAAGGAATGGGGACTACGAACTGCTCAAGCAAGGCCACACCGTCACCGCACCCCATTATGCCGGTCAGCTGCAGAAACTCGCTCAAGCCGTTCGAGAAGGACGCCATAGACGAACTTGTGCTCCTCCTCCACGACAACGCATAGTTAGAGACCCGTGCAAAATCGAAGAAGCTAGACGGGAAACCGTTCCACATCCACCCTATTCACGTGATATTGCCCGCTGAGATTACGATTTGTTCTGGCTCCTAAACGCTTTCTTAGCAAAGAAACAGTTCGTCAACTACGACCACCTTCAACTAGTGGTCGGTTACTTCTTTGACTCTCAAACTTCCCAGTTCTGGGAGAAGGAAACCGTTGACCTGCCCGTTAGGTGGGACAATGTTATAACTAGCGATGGTTATTATACAGTGTGTTTCAGTAGTATACAGTAGCGCTCGAAAGTCTTCGGTGAATTGGTTCTTCAACAGTACTTTTGGGTTTATTGTGAATATTTACCACTATTAACCTGCAATCTGATCATGATCCAGATGTTCCGAAGGGCATGAGAATAAAATTGACTGAAAATACAGATGATGGTCCTTCTAGAATCTCTTTCCTTTTTGCCACGTCTAAAGTGCACGAGCGGTAACGACGAACACAATAGATGAGAAAAACGCACTTAAGGTGCGAATAAGTGCAGACGTCAAC
>UZAF01016151.1:11549-25290 GCA_900617895.1 Haemonchus placei
TGGAAGCGTTAAGTGGATGGTGACACTCTGCGGCATGAATGCTCTCTTGAGACAAATACATCTGGGCCGTTGCTGGTTCAACATCATCAGCAACATTGGCCGTGCTTATCCGCTGAAATATCTTATACTGAAACGCAAATGGTACTATATTTAGGAGAAAAGGCACCTCACCATGCTTTGTCGGGAAGCGTTAAGTGGATGGTGACTCTCCGCGGCATGAAGGCTGGCTTGAGACGAATACACCTGCGCGGTTGGTAGTTCAACGTCATCAGCAACATTGGACGTGCTTATGCGCTGAAATAGCTTATATTGAAACGCAAATGCTATTTAGAAGAAAAGGCACCTCACCATGCTTTGTCTGGAAGCGGTAAGTGGATGGTGACACTCCGCGGCAGGAAGGCTGGCTTGAGACGAATACACCTGCGCGGTTGGTAGTTCAACGTCATCAGCAACATTGGACGTGCTTATGCGCTGAAATAGCTTATATTGAAACGCAAATGCTATTTAGAAGGAAAAGCACCTCACCATGCTTTGTCGGGAAGAGGTGAGTGGATGGTGACACTCCGCGGCATGAAGGCTGGCTTGAGACGAATACACCTGCGCGGTTGGTAGTTCAACGTCATCAGCAACATTGGACGTGCTTATCCGCTGAAATAGCTTATACTGAAACGCAAATGCTATTATATTTAGAAGAAAAGGCACCTCACCATGTTTTGTCTGGAAGAGGTGAGTGGATGGTGACACTCTGCGGCATGAAGGCTGGCTTGAGACGTATACACCTGCGCGGTTGGTAGTTCAACGTCATCAGCAGCATTGTACGTGCTTATCCACTGAAAGAGTTTATAATGAAACGCAAATGACGTTTGGGAGAAAAGGCACCTCACCATGCTTTGTCGGGAAGCAGTGAGTGGATGGTAACTCTCTGCGGCATGAAGGCTGGCTTGAGATGAATACACCTGCGCGGTTGCTGGTTCAACGTCATCGCCAACATTTTGAGTACTCGTTCGCTATAAAGTGTTCATACTCAAACGCAAACGGCATGTGGGAGAAAAGACACCTCACCATGCTTTGTCTGGAAGCGGTGAGTGGATGGTGACACTCCGCGGCATGAAGGGTGGCTTGAGATGAATACACCTGCGTGGTTGGTAGTTCAACGTCATCAGCAACATTGGACGTGCTTATCCGCTGAAATAGCTTACAATGAAACACAAATGTTATTTAGAAGGAAATGCAACTCACCATGCTTTTTCTGGAAGCGGTAAGTGGATGGTGACTCTCAGCGGCATGAAGGCTGGCTTCAGACGAATATATCTGTGCCGTTGCTGGTTCAACGTCATCAGCAGCATTCTGTGTACTCTGTCGCTGAAGAGTTCATTCTCAAACGCAAACATTATCTGAGGGAAACTGCAACTCACCACGGTTTGTCGGATAACAGAAAGTGGGTAGTGTTTGTCCCCGGCATGAAGACTAACTTCAGATGAATTCAACTGCGCGGTCGCTGGTTCGTCGCCATCAGCAACATTAGACATGCTCAGTGGCTGTAGCGGTTCATACGCATACGCAAACGCAAACTGTATGTAAGAAAGACTGCTAAATCTCACCATGCTTTGACGGGAAGCGGTGAGCGGGTGGTTGCGTGCAGCATGAAGACTGATTTCAGACGAATATTTCTGTGCCGATGGTGATTCGACTTCATCAGCAACATTCTGTGTACTCTTTCGCTGTAAAGAGTTGACTCGCTGAAAAAAAAATCCAGACAAAAAAACAGCTTACCATGTCTTTAGGATGATGACCGTTCGCTCTGTCGATACTGGCCTCAGAAGAAAACTTATGCACTGTTGTTGATTGATCGTCCTTCACAAGATTCTGTTCGCCATTTTAGGAGTTTACAGAAGAACTCAAAAGACTAGCATGAACTCACGATAGTTTGACGAGAATTAGTGAAGAGCTGCCGAGGAATACGAGCTTCAGCGTTCCGCTCGTAGGGCATCTCGGTCAGTTGCTCATCTTGATTGAAATTGTTTTCGGAACTTGTGAGCTAAAGTTTTTACAGTTGTCAGACCTTTTTTGGTGGCAAGTGCTCTCGTTAGAATTAAGTGACTGCTGTAATGTCAGCAATATATAGGCCATTCACAATAATTTTTAACTGCTTCTCTCAAACAGCTTTTTGTAATCGTGCTTACTTTGATAGCCTCCTGCGACTCATAAGTAGACATTGGTGTGACGAAGGTGGTAATTCCACTTGCTTCACTGTGAGTGTTCTTATCCTGGAACTTTTCACAGATTATAAACTAAATAACAGCACGCATGATTGCATTATCGGGCAAGAAAAACGGGGATGCTCTTCCCAGACATATTTCGTTAAGAGTGCCTAAAGGCAACAGTAAAAACCCAAACCACACTTATCCCCGATATATAGTACTTCTAGAGTTACCTATCGACTTCTGTACTTTTTAAAGTATTACCCGCGCTTTTTTTAATACGCGCTCAATCATTCCCTTGTCTTGTGTGTAATTTAGAATCTACTGATATATCATCATTTGGTGCATTCAGACTCTATCGACGTGTACTGTTTCCATCGACAGACCGGCCGAGCGACCGACCCACGGGGTTACTGTCCACGTGTTGACAACGCTGGACAGATTGCGTTCAGGGCCGCGTGGGTTATGAAGGCACGTGATCCATCAGCGTCTAGTGTTGTCCGCACATGGGCAGCACCGCCGTCAGCGGGTCGGTTGGTCGTCGGTTACGTCGCTGAACTCTGAAAGCATCCGCTCACGCAGCCTTGAACGCAATCTATCCCGCGTTGTCAAGACGTTGTCATGAACCGCGTCGGTAGTTTGGGTTGGTCGATTTAAACAGTGCATGTCGGTGGAATCTGATACACCCATTGATCTACTTTTTAAGAGGCCAGGATAGTTGCGTGAAGATTGCATGAAGAAGAATTCAGAAGCAAACAATGCGAATATTGAAACCGTTACTGGAAAAGAAACAAGCAATTACGAGTGTTACTATGCCATGCTTCTCACTCCTAACCTATTGATCATATGTTTCCTTCGACTGTACAATCAATGAAACGCATATTTCCCTGACTGAAATTATAAATTTATATCACAAAGGAGGTTAAATTCATACTTCATATAGAAAAGGAGAATCGTCGAGTAAATACTCTCACTGTATTGAGATAGTTTTTCGAGAGCAAAAGGAATACAGGATTACAAGCAGTGGCTACTAATCACCTCGTTGGAAAGGAGCTCACTCCGAGACGATATCATTGCCTCAAGTACTTCGCCGCCAACTTCAGGGGACCTGATCTGCTCCGAAGCAGTCATGTAATGAGAGTCCACCTTAAACTACTCAATCCTTCACTCGCAATTCGAATTGCACTAAGCGTAATCTGTATTCATTGTGCTAATGCTCTAAAACTGCCGTGAAGAAAGTCGAAAAAAGTATTTGGTTGCTCTAACATTGCTTGATCCAGACAACCGCTTCCCATCCACGAGAATCGAAGGAACATCCGGCATGCGACGATACTCTTCAGACTAAACAAAACGTGAAAGGCGGATTCAAGTCAACAAAGTGTATGAGAAATTTCTTTTGAGTAGCTTTTCCNAAAATGTCGTTGCTTAAGCGAGCAAGACTCTCAACATTGTGCAAATTTGAAGTCATCGTCTTGGTAAAAACTGTACGCTATCTATTCAGAAGCTAAACGAAATTCAATCAAGCAATTATTACCTGTGAGCTGAGGGCAGCCTCAAATGCTTCCTCCGGCAGCTCATCGTCGCATGTACTAGGAAGGAAATCCGACGATCGCAACATACTCTAAGCAAATTTGGTTTCGGCAAAAGGACCCCTCGTGCGTCAGTACTTGACAACATTCACTTCTATTATCCTAGTTTAGCCTTAAATCCAAAAGTCGCGATATTAGCTACTTTTGGTTTAAATATTACTAATTCCTACATATAAAAATAAGAGTTACATGGAGAGTACAGCCGTTTATGTACGCGGCACCAGTGTTGAAGAAATATTGAAAATTTCTCGACTCAAGGTAACTAAAAGGCAACGGAAATAAACCTGTCTGCTAATGGTTCCTCGAGAGCGAAGGCTTGTTCGTCCATCAGAAGGTGGGTGACCACCGACGTAAAAGAACTCGTCGTTATTGGTATGAATCGACAGCTGAAAATGAGAAAGTTTCATAAAAAAAAGCACTTTTCATCCAGGAAGGGAGGTTAGTGACCATCACTTTTTTCTAACTAAAACAACTATACGACAACAGTGGAACTCTTTCACATATTAACAACAAATAGTTACCTATCTACACCCAACTACCCCCAAGAGTAGCTACTTAAATGGACTGCTAGTAACAAATCAAACTAATTGAAAACTTCTCCTTAACTTCAATCTAGTTCAAAAACTAAACAAATCATTTCCAGGACACATAAAAACACCTTGCTCAGTCGATGATTGTTGAAATTACCATCATTATGAATCGATCGGATTTGTCCCTAAAAAAAGTTTTACAGTATTCAAGGACGGGCAAAAATCATCTTCTATGGCAATGCTACCCATACTTCTTCATCACCAACAAACTGACGGCATTCTTCTTCAGTGGCTCTGATGGAATAGTATTTCGCGCTTGACCGCCTTTCTTCTAAACATGAGGTACATTTCATCTACAGAAAGTGGTTCGGTAAAAATTGCAGCGCTAGAAATCAGAAACAAGGAAAACGAGATTACTCGAAAGGACACACCTTTCAAACTTCCACCACCAAAACCATTCATCAAAGTCTGAAAAGAGTAGAAAAATTAGAGTACTTCAGTATTAAATACGGTTATTGAAACTTATAAATATAACATCGATTTTTAGCGAAGGCTGACAAAAAGAAGACTTGCGCGAAGTACAGAACAATAAGTGAAACTACCGGGATTACCTAGACTGCCATTCCTGCAAATTGTGCTAAAATGCCCTTGCCAACGGCGTCTTCATAAACGTAGTTAGTTTCGACCGATAATGAGATGCATCAACTTGACTCCCATTTAACATTCAGGTGTGAATGAATTGAATGCTTATAGACGGCGAAAAAAATAAAGGAGAAGCTTAAGAGAACAAGATGGACGATGTTGAAGTGAAAAGATTTCGAATTTTTTTTTGGAATTTTGAAGCCTCACGCTTTGTTTAAGTTCGTTCATGATATAGATAACTGATACAAAGTAACCAGCAGTGTTAGGTAAACTATGTATGTAATAAGTTCTATGCCATAACTGTGATAACCAGTCATACAGTTGCGACCCTGACATGCTTTTTGGTTATTTTTTCTGCACAGTCAGACCTGTTTTGTCTGCGCTCGGAAGAGGGCTACACCGTTTTTTGAAGTTAGTCCGTAAATGCGTTTTCATTGAGACAAGTTCAAATTGAATCTTCATAGAAAAATCTCTTTCAACCGACTAAGATTAACCTGTGATAGAGAGCGAACACGTCGCTTAGGATGAGTCGAGTGGCGAATGAAATCATCCAATCCATTTATATTCGCAGTGACCGCGTCGTTTTTATGCTGAATATTTAATTTAGATCATGCAGTTGTGAATTTTAGAAAAGTACCTTCAACGCTGGTTCCAAGTCATGCTCGGATGGATACACTGCAGCCTGGATGGGAGACCCCTTAATCGAGATTTTTGCTGTAAATTGTTTCTAATGAAGAGTTTGATGAATCTAAAAAATAACCTAAGAGGAGGGAAATATAAATACTGAGTTCTCCGACAATTTGAGGGAAACACAGAAGTATGAAAAAGTGGATATGCTGCTGGTGCTTTCACAAACTGCCGAGTTGAAAATAAAACCAGCCTTAGCAGTTGTCAGGTAAACACTGGAAGCACTACTGCAACACTAGTGTTATCCCATAAAGAGTACCGCCCGAGATGTGCAGAGCAGGGCACCGCAACATCAAATTCGAATTAATAAACAACATCTTCCTTCTGGAGGTAACCGAGTGCGAAAGATTTTGTGGTACGTTAGGTAATAGAGCAGTATTTGAGCGAGGTAATGCATGAAACCTTTGAACGCGCAGATCACTGTCAGTAATGAAAAGCCGTAAGTTGCCTACCATCGTTTTCATTTCTTCATGTTGAAAAAACAACCTACTTCTCGATGACACTCTCCAGACTCCGATTTGTTCACTTCGATGTTCTTTCTCAAACGGATCTGAAAAAAAAAAAGCATGCTGAGAAATAAAGAGATGTGAAAGGAAAAAAAAAACTGGGAACTCCCTCAAAAATATCAGAAAACTTCTCACCACTGTCTCTTTATGAACATTAATTGTCCTATTTTGGTGATGTTCCACAAGTTTGGATGATTCGAATACTTCGCAAGATGCTCCCTAAAACTTCCACCCGTTCTGGATAAATTTGCCAATGAAATAATAATTGTAAAGGTATTCCAAAAACCTTGTCTTGGAGCGGGTTACTTGTAAAAGCGATTTCCTTATTTTTACTGAAATCTGGTAACTCGCCGTCATGAGTGATGCTGCAGCCGATCTTTTTCACCTGAAACTATATTAAACTCATGATCTTTTATTTTATAAATAAATAAATAAATCCATATCGAATACAAGTTCACGAGCGTCAGTTTTCCGAGGTGACGCTGCGTCGGCAGCTGTGTTGGCATATGTGTGCATGAAACTTTTCAAATTCAAAATCTGCTGGAAGATCTTACCTCCCGTTATATGGTATTAAATATGACCGTTTATTCGAAGCGCTTTTTCTGCTAAATTAGACTTCTATTTTCACTTGCCTAAGTTTTGGGCAAATTTAAATTTCACCCCACTAAACACCGAAAAATTGAGGAAACACACAGAGAGAAATTCAGATATACAAAGAGAAGACATTTTTATTGATCTTCACATCACTTTTCGTAAAGAAATTAGCCCTCGAACTGAATGTCGGGGCAATTATCTTCAAGACTTTACTTTTTCTTCCACTGGATAGTGAATTACCTGATCTGTAACCCCTCTCAAACTCTCTTCGTCATTCTTCTAATTTTTAAACTCCTAAGCAGCAACCTTTATTTGGCTGAAGAAAGGATTCTGAATGAAAAATCTATTAGACAATCAGGGGATCCATGGCTTGTTTGGACCTCATCAAGAAGCCTTCTGGACCTTCATAAAAAAATTACAAGCTTATAAATTCCGAAATTTTACAAAGAAATTCGACTACCTTTTCAAAGCATAGACCTATAAAGTCGGAAACTGCAAAAGGGGTAATGACAAGATTCAAGCCTCATCAAAAAAAAAAAAAACTAGTTGAAGGATCGCCAACAACTACCGAAGTCTGCAACTGCTAGCAATGTTCAATCGCAGACGATCGTCTATGCAATTTTCTTGGGAAAGTATTACAAGTATAAAAACATAATTGAAGAAGGAAACCTTTTCACAAACTGTTCCACAGGAGAAGTCTTCCATATTGGCAATCGGTATTTCGGCAGTCACATTTTCAGGAGAGTTACTACTCTGAAACAATCATAGTTTGTCCTTCTTCCCATCTTAGGACCATGATTATCTACACATTTGTCCTAACGATTTTCTAAGTTTGAGGAGCTTTATTGTGCCCAGGTTCTACTAGCATGCTAGCCTTTATTTTAGCCTGAAATTGTCAAAACACAAAAACGCCATATCAGTTCAAACATTTAACGCAAATGCAACGCTCAACACAACTCCACTGTATAATAAACCAGTCGGTTGATCCGATCAAGAGGTATAATACTGGCTAACCATGATCTCATCTCCCAAGACACCCCCTTGGTTGTCACTAAACCAGGCGCAATGATTACCACATCCCTCGACACATAAAAATTCACATATGTCTAAAAAGCGCGTGGGTTCGTTGGTTGCATTCTCTACCCTGTTCATTTTGAACTTTGGCCGGTGATTCCAAGCACCTTCTATTGAAGTGAGCCTACACCTAAAACTACAAGCAGGCTCAGATTAACACGTTGACGACAATGTCGCGCAATGGTGCGCGACAGCCAGTCTATCTCATGGGACGATGTCGCGCAATGCTGCGCGACGGTGCATTAAAGTGTGTGTGCTCGCTTCGTTTTTTGTGCAGACTTTCAATTTAGGCTTATAAGTGTCCAAAATAGCACCAGCCACCTACTAAATGAATTCCAAGATGAATAACACAAATACAAGACAGGACCAACCGCAGGAGCCATATCGTCGCCGTCTAAACCACCTGCAGCATGGTCGCCGCTGTCTAGCAGCCAGTGGTCGAAAATTTCGTTGAGTCTTCCATTTCAATATCTGGGACACTCATGATGACAAAAATAGTCGCAAGGATAATAATACTCTCAGAGATCCTATTTTATACCTTTAATTCAAATTTATCACCGCCAAATTTGAAATTACCCTTAGTAGCCGCAAACCTAGGGCAAAATTCGAATACTGCTGGAAGGTTTGCGGATTTCAAATGTTTTTGAATGTAATCACTCATTTTTCGAGAAATAACAAATTTCCAAGAAAGAAACTGTGTCGTCCCACGGGATAGACACGAAAAAATCGGCTCGTCGTCAACGTGTGAAGAACCAGGGGAGACGGGCGTTAGAAACGATTTTGAGTAATCGATTTGCCGCTCGCGGCTGTCGCGGACCACTCATTCGCCGTTCTTACAGCTCTAGCGTTCTTCGTACGGCTTAATCGATACGCGATCATTATTTTATGCATAATTCTACTATTAGTACTTTTGTTCTTGTATTTCATACCCACTGCTGCATCCTGCTACATTCCTCCTCTCGCGACGCCCCTCTCACCGCGACGCGACCATTTCGTTCCTAACGCACCACACCCAAGAACCAGTACTACATCCATACTGATCGACGACGGTTGGTAGTGACCGTTTTAGTGTAAATGTTTCGATTAATTCATTCAGAGGTTGGAGACAAATCGCTTTTCTTAGAACTAATAAAGGAAATATCCCTAGTCGAAGTCAACATATGAAATAAGACTTGTGTTGTCATATGCGTTTTCAGCTACCGATCTCAAATCTGTTTTCCAAATTAGCCAAACGACTCTTTGAACAAAGTTATGAAGGCTTTTTCAAGTAAGCACATCACATAAGCGAACATAAATGGATGTCGCTGCTCTCTCAGCGGTGCCCAGCTCGGAAAACATTTGAAACTTCACATACTCTACATTCACAGTGTACTTCTAGAAAGCACACGCTGCTATCATAAGCCCAAGATATTCGAGTAGAGCAGAAAGTGTAGTCAGTCATCGCAACCACACACTCCTTCATTTTATTCCTTTTAGCTGATTATGACCAGGCCTCTTCCTGATCACGAAGGTCTGTCGTGGGATTATTCCGCATTACTCTACTTTTCTCATCTTGGTTTCGACAGGAAAATGATAGGCGATGTGTATGTGTGTGTATGCGGTATAGGTGGTGTGCTTGTGTGTATGTGAATATACAGTAGTGCTCAAAAGTTTTCGGCCAAATGCTTCTTCTGTACTTTCCAGTCGTTACTCGTTTCCTAATGGATCTAGTCATGCAAAATTTCGATAGTTGTAGCATGGGTGTATTATGAATACTTACCACTATTAACATGCAATCTGATCACGCTCCAAATATCCCTCCAAATAACTCAAATTCAAGTGGAAAAACGGATAATGGTCCTTCTGAAACTTATTTCCTTTTTGTCATGTCTTAAGTGTACGAGTGCTAATGCAGAACACGGTAGAGAGAAAAACGCAGATCAGGTGCGAATAACTGCAGACGTCACTAACTTCGCTTCAGCGAAAACTGCTACCGCAATGGATATCTTGCTCTTAGTTATGTGGATGCTGCTGCTTTGCAGTCAAATATTGTTGGATAGTGTGAAATATGATTTATGTAAACATATCAAAGTTTCGCGCGATTTCCTCACTGAGAAAAAAAGTTACGCCGAAAAAGCGTAAAAGCGTATGACCGAAGACCTTTGAGCGCTACTGCATATATGTACGCGTATGGGTACGTACATTTGTATCTGTATATGTATTTGTGCATATGTGTAATCGTATGTGTGTGCCTGTGTAAGATCGCAAAACAATAACTCCTATCCTCACAATTTTTCGGTTAACCAAGGAACCCTGGCACTCTAGTATATAATGTAGGATGTAAAGGGATCGTTAATGTTTGATGATAAGGACTAATAATAAGTGATAAAGGCTGCTAACGTATCACAGAAGGCAAGAATCACCAAGTCTGTACTTCTCTCCGTGATGGGTGCGATACTAGCCTTTTTAAGTTTGATGGAAGATGTTTCGGGAGCGTGGATAATTGATGAAATATGATAGGTTCTGATAAGTGGCCATAAAAAGGAAGTCAGTAAGCTTGTGATGCCCTCCGCAATATCAGCGGAACCCTGGCTGTTTCAGACTCCGACGATTCTACCTGCGTGCAAGCGAGCGCGATGCGGCGGCGGCGCTAGCCACCTGTTGACAGCTTTGGCACGTGACCCATCAGAGTCCGATGTTGTCCACACCTGTCTACCGCCGCGTCGCATAGCCTCTTGCTTGCTCGCACGCACGATTCTACCTGTGTGTAGGCACGCACGCAAGTAGAACCGTCGAAGTCGGAAATCAGCCCTGGGCACTTGGCAAGGATTTGTCGCGATCGTGGAAACTGTGAGAGAACCTGTTTTATATAATATTTTAAAACTACTCCCTGATGGTCAGAGGTAAATGTTCATCTATACTATGTTGCATACAGTTGTACAAAAGCTACTCAGTATACTCAATGGAAGTTCTTTAAAGACGCCTGCCACTAGTGCAAGCTGGGCTTTTTCTAAGCCAACCACAGCAGACGGAACGTTTCAAACCATAACCATCTCATACAAAAATGGCATTCGATATGGCATATGAATAAATGGCACTCACGCAGTTAATAATATCCACATCGCCCATTACTCCAAACGACCCTGTTGAGAAGCCAGAGAATCCACCGCTACGCTTTTGTCCTTGCCAGCCTTGCTGGTTTCCCCTGCCAACATCTCGCCAACTACCGCGCCAACAATCTCTGCTATCGGTACCTCCACCGCGCGAACCGTGATACCCGCCTCGATCTCGACCTGCTCGGTTTCTTTTATCCTGAAGGTGCTTCATTACGACGTCAAAACAATTGATCACGAAATGAGTAGTCACAAATTCATTGTTGAACAGGAAAAANAAAAACAACATAAATTCTTCCTCGCTGTCCCTTCCCTATCCCATTACGCTTGAAACAGGCGCTGGAAAGCGATCGACGATGGATCTACTGGGCGGAAAGGATCTACATTCTCATCACAAGAAAGATGAACATCACAAGAAAGATGAACCTATATCAATTTTACAGAGACAATACAAAAAAATAGAATGAACTGTCTCGACACAGTTCAAAACTCACAAAAGCCAAGCCACCGTCGCCACCAAAACTATCATCGAGTCCTCCACGACGACCACGACCCTGAACCTTTTGAAAACATTTGCAAATTCTCAGAATTGAACAGTGAAAGATTGCTCACCGCTCTTTTTCCACGTTTCATTCTCCAACTTCTTCGCCGGCTTCTGCAATCTCAGTTTAAGTGAAGAACACAACTTAACGAAAGAAACGAAATGAACAATGCCGAGGTTGGAATATGATAGATTATCAATTATGATACGGGCCTTTCATATCTCCTGAACACACTCGCACAAAACGATCGTGAAGCTGGTAAGAGAAAAACATCCCAAAATGCGTTAATCCATTTAGACGGACATAAAGGGACATCACGAAGGTTGTGAATGGTCTAAACAATGAAGAAGACCGTGTACGGGCTCTGTTCGATCGATCGTACAGAAATCATCAGTCAGAATGTCTTATTCCCCCTATTTCTTGAGAGCTTTGTTTTGAGGGATGAAGGGGAAATGAGGAAAAAGAACAGAGTTTCGAAAGTCTCAAATTCTGTTAACAGTGACTGGCGTAGGGTGAAGGCCATTTGCAAATCGTTAAATTACAATCGTCTAGAATGTGAAGAGGTGATGTGTACGGCACGAGCTGTCGAAACTACAAGCACTTCCCTAGAGAAATTTGGTAGGAAGGTGAGAAGTAAGGCACACATTAAGTTACAAACTAATGTACCAATACCAATCCGAGTGTAGCTCGTGTCACTGTATGGATTTCTTTGTATTTTGGAATCTTTTCGGCCAAAAAATAGGCGAAAGAAGAGACCCCGTCCAATGTTGCCCATTTACTCCCCTCTCAACCTATGTAGATTATGAAGTGAGATAAAGATAAACTTATAAAACTTATTCTATTTGCAGCAAGAGTGGCACAAAGGAAGCTGGTTACATGGAAGCGAGTCTCTCATTTCCTGTAGACGTCAGTCTTGACTAACAAAATTCACGAATTGATTGTAAGTGCGACCGGAACAACAATAAACTTAAAACCACATCTCTCCAAATATCATAGATAGCAATGAGACAATCTTTGGAGAATGGCAAACATTAAGTTCACTGAGGTTCAATGCCGGCTGGGTACAGCTCGCTGCCGGTTCAAAAAGCTCTTTCCCTATATTTGTAAGAGAAAAGCGTAGAATCAGTGGAAAGATGGGGAATCAAACAGGTAGGAACAAAAATTATACAATTAAGAGATCGGAAGAAGTGCAATTGCCATTTTGAATAGTCGAAAGAAAACAAGGCGGAAATATGACGCGCAATAAGCACCTGAGAAAAGAGGGTCCTGCGAAGATTTTTGTGAGCAAAGCCACTTGCTGAAGCAACGCCAAGAGATCAAATGCTTTAGCGGGGCACTCGTATTCATTCGAACACGAGAAGACATTTAAACATGTTTATACATGAAAATTATGAATAAACATGTGAAAACACGTGGAAACATGCATTTTCAAGAACTGCTAATTTCCCCGTCAGTCTTCTCATCCTGAGCGTCCATTTCGCGCATTCGTAAGGTCCGCTGTTTTTGAGGGCACATCCTACAATCTGTGGCATCTCCTGTCGTTACTTCGGCTTCGAGAAAGTCTTTGATCATGTCTCTACACCTAGCTTCGGGGCTCCTCGTGGGCGCTTGCTTAGGGCATCGAATTCCATTGCTACTCTTATCGGCTGATTTCGAACTCTTGCCTTTTCAGCCGAGTAGTAGTGGAATGTGTGATCGTCCTAGTATATTGCACGCCCACCTCAGCTTCCTCTTGGCTGCTGTGGTAAGTCGCCTTTGATGGTTCTTGCCTATTTGCCCCCACTCATTGGCTTACAGTATCGTGAGTCTCACCACTGCTCTGTAAACCTTCCCTTAGAACTTCACAGTAGCATCCTTTGCGATTGAAGGTGCTTCAATTTGAAGCGCGTTCGATCGCTGGAGCAGTGCTACTGGACTTCCTCCTTTTCGCTCATGCTGCGTTTATGGAAGCCTCGATAGCCTGATCCACGCTACCGTTAGCAGCCAGGTCACTTCACCAGTGTCGGAAGATTTGTGTTCTCCCAACGGCCTGGGTCCGGAATCTTCTCCCCGAAAACGGCGTCGCACCCGCCGCACCCGCCGCGTGTCGCAGAATTGCGATGGAAGATTGGACCGCACAATTTGTGAAGTAGGGAGTCCTTTAATTTTTTGAATTGGCTGGCCGCTCTGGTCAGATCCATTGCGCTCTTGATCGTCGCTAGTGTAGGAGAAGCCAATCTAATTAATCAAGTCTAATAAACTAAATACTGTGTCTTATCGATTGGCGGGGGGGGGGGGGGGGGGG
>UZAF01016151.1:29877-57694 GCA_900617895.1 Haemonchus placei
AAGGGACTCACCATATGCGCGCAAAGACGAACGGCCGGTGGATGTCTGCGAGACTCCACCGTTTTTCGAAATCTGAGGGGTTGAGAGCACCAAATTAGATATGTAGTCTGAGGTATACTATAAACCTGCAGTCTGAGGTATACTATAAAGGTGCAGATTTGGAGAAACCCTCCAAACAAGGAAATTACGGACTTCCGAAAAGTTGTTACCATATTTATGGCGCACCCTGTAAATTTGGCTATTCCATGAACGCGAAGGATGGTAACGACGTGAACTGGATTGCGCTATGTTCTTCAATTCTGTTCCAATTTGTTCGTAGCTCCCGAAGTTGGTAGTAAAATGCGCTGTTGAGTATTGCATTTGTAGGGTGCAATGTGTGCTGGTTTTTTTTATCAATTTTCAAGCCTGCCTTGAAAAAGATTGCGAACTAATGTGCGGAAGCGTCACTCTGATGGTCTTTACACTGTCCAGACAGCGTCATTCAACAAGTGAAGTTTAAATAATTGAACAACAAAGATGATATCAATATTGAGGGAGTCCAGTGCTCAGAGAACAAAATCATTTTGAAGAAAAAGAACTTGTGTACCTTCGACTGAAATAGGAACTGCAAATGCGGCACAATCGACTTTGAGAAAAGGGTATTCCCAAATATCGAACATGGTTGAACGATGGAGAATGAAGCAGTTCGGGATAAGGGTTGCTATCTGATGCAGATGCAGGGAGGTAGCATATGTGCGGGATCCTCGAAATATGAGTTTCTCTTGCTGAGGCATCTGGCGTTGAAGTGTAAAGGTTCAAGAACGGAGTAACTAAGACATAATGACCAAGCACTCCTATTTAGGCCAAGTTGGGTCGGCCTATGTAGTTTTTGGTAACCTCTTTCTAAGGTGTCGAAGCTCGCAGAATCCTATGGAGTAAGGGTAATCGTCCAACCACTTCACGTATAGAGTGCAGTAGGCTTCTCAACAACGAGCACCCGCATTTCGATCATTTTCCTCGTTCTGTAAGATATATTTGAAGACAGATGAGATGAGAATACCTTGCGTCACTTCGAATTTCACATTTTATCCGTGCAAATATTAAAGCGGTGATGTGAAATTTTTCTCTGCTGACACGCTGTTTTTTCTAGAAGCTTCACAGACTTACTGCCCTCTTCATTTGCTTACCTTCACACATTTAGTGAGAAAAATGCGATCGGCATAATGAATTTCTGTTTTCACACCTACGTAACCTTCCACCACGTTTTTTTNTTTTTTTCTGACGCTACTACTATATGAATAGAGTTATGGGTGTTTGTTCATAGCTTCATTCACTCCAGTGCAAACTCTGCCTACTTTGAAGGTTCAACCCCTTTTTCCCGGCTTCTGGAACGTTTTTGAACGAGCCATGAAATTTTACAAAAGCACTCTACATTTGAGAACGCGATCTGCCCAGAGGGCGCGCAGCTATGCTGAGTTTGCATAGCACACCTTAGACTTTTTCAGTCGAACAACTTTTCATCGCTGGCCTTCGGTAGAAGTAAAATATGAAGGGTAGAAATCTACATCCACCTCCAGCGGCCTTGCAGCCGTATGTTCCCAAAAACAATTCTTAGCTAGTCTGGGAGATGCGTGTGGCAGGCGATGTCTTTTCGTATCGGTTCTCCAAATGTTGTCGTACTCGATTTTCGTGTATTGTATTGTAGCGTTCGTGTATTGTTATCAGATCGCCTTCTTAGTCCTTCTTTCAAGCACCCCATCATGGCGCCAAAATTCCTGCAGCATCTCCCTCACCCAATGCTGCCAAACATCAGCTCCCTTCGGCTCAAGGAAATGAGGCTCAATTTTGATTTGTTTTTGGCATACAGGTACCCACGAGGGGCTTGCCATGCTCTGACGTGTTGGATAGTTCCGTGTTGCAGGCCTGACCAACCTAAAATGGGCAAAGGCCTATTTATTCTAGGTTGCAGATCGCATACCAGTTGCTGTCCAGTCGCTCTGATGCCAGCCTTTGACTAAGTCGGTATGCAGGATACCAACCACACTCGCAGACTCCTCACACGCGTATCATGGATACATCTGCAAGAAAACAAAAAGTTCACTTATACCTAGGACAGTAGAAGTAGGGACTACATTTCCTGAATTCACCCGTGTCTCTGGGCAAATAAAGGTTACTTTCGCTTGGCGGTTCACTCCCTATTCGCTACCTGGCATCGCGCCACGTAGCCTTGTCACCAATCCTTCAGCACTCCTTCAGTGACAACGATACTTCAGTGAAGGAGATTCGTGGCTATATATGGACAAGGGTAGGATCATTCATCCTTAAACCGGCATAGCTAACTGCGCTTTCATTTCATTGACAACATTATTAAGGAGTCGGTCACATCTTTAATTGACAACGATGGCTGTACATAGTTTTACAGCACACAGGACAGGCAGCCAAATTTCCAAATACTTTGGGGCAGTAGACGAAGTCGGGCACGTTGAGGCTGCTCTCTGCTCCGAGGTTCCTTAGAATAGGTAGCATTCACAGCTGATTTGTCAGGAAGGGACGGAGAGAACCATTTCGGTGGGGTCCCGTCGAAGAAGAAACGCCCTTGAAGATTAGAATACCAACTGGTCGAGGGTGATCAGATTACTGTAGGTAATCTAATGATCAGTAGGTAGGGGGTCGCAGAAGTAAACGTTCCTGAGGAAAGAAAAGGCTTGGGAAGAACCGTATAAAGGGGATCCTCGAAAGGAAGAGGTTGTCTTCAGTAGTTTTCTTCCCACCCGCCGCCAACCGTCTACTCCTACGGAGTTTGTGGACTTCGTACCCTGGGACGCTCCTGACGTAGCATCTTCAGTGAGTGCTGGTGAGCCGAACCTCCGTGGTTTGTGAGCTAGGTAAAAACAGGACATTGAGGAGGTCTAAGTGGCCGTTTTTGTGCGGCTGGACCTCCCGCAGCTCCCTCTGTGCTCGACCTACTTGTGAATCTTTTTATCGAATATTTCTGCTTTCCGCCTGGTCTTTGTTTTATTTTTCGTGTTTTTTGTTGCAATAAATTGATAAATCGTTGTTTTGCCTGACACTCGGAAACAGAGCCACCCCCATTCGAAGTGGTTTCGAAGGACCTTACATGGGGGCCGAACCAGTGCACTGAATCTGGTGTGGTTCAGTTGCGAGTGTCCAGGTGTACGCGTCGAGGATCGTTTTCGGGCCCAAGCAAGAAAGCTCGTTGTGCAGACAGTAAACGCACCGTAAAGTAAGGGTGCCATGCTACAGGAAAAGCATATTAAGTCTGAAATCAGCTGAAAAAGGCAGCTAATGGCAGTTGTTCTAGAATGGACCACGATGGCCGAGAAACAACAAGGAGTGACAACTGCCATGAGGTAAGCAATCTATGGGATTGTGAGAAGGGAAAAGGGCTGGGAAAAAAGTGGGAGGAGGTGACGAAGGACTTGCATGAGAGCCATAAGAGACTGATGGCTGTAGTGGGTGAAACGGGAGCATTGAAAAAGGCCAAATCTGGCATAGAATTAGAATGAAGTAAGATGGTCAAGGAGCTGCACAAGTTATACAGAGGCCATGGTAAGAATACGCCGTGTGCGAAGGCCCGAATAACTTCCATAAGTGCCACTCTAGCAGAGAGAGGGATAGAAAGCGAGGAAGACTAGAAGGATGGAGCGTGATGGAGAGATAGTTTCGGATATCAGTGAAATGTTAAATGTGAACACCTTGCAGATCAAGGATTGTATCGTGGATTATTCTAGGCAATTCGCGAACAAGAAGGTCGCAGGTATGCTCGAACCCAGAGCGCAACATGCGCTCAGTTACCATTACGCAAGGCGACATGAGGGACCTTTGCAGGGAAGCTTCTATTCGACTGGAGCGACATTTGCTGAGAGCTGAAGGTTAGGGTCAAAGGAGGCAGTGGGTTCCCATAGCGTTTTTTTTGTGTGTGAGATTGAGCTTTCGATTTTACTATGCAGAAACCAATCTTTAAATTCTAGAGAATTGACTCTTGGTTGTGAAAATTTTCTCGTTGGAATGAAAGGATTCGTGTTTCCTGTCGAGTGAGTTAGCAACCCTTTGAATTTTTTGATCCTAAACTGTCTATTGGTATCGGTTATGAATAACTTTTCCGTATGATAGGAATAGCAGTGAAGTTACTGCTTGACAATCCGGTAATTTCGATAACTTCTGCTCTGTTGCTATCCTCTTGGTGGATCACCCAAGATTAGATCGACGCGCTAGCGGAAATTTTTAAAGCTCTACTTTAAAAAAACTGGATTTTCTATTCCTCCCAGGCTTTACATTGATCGATGGTCCTGCGCCGTATCGTTTGATAGCTTTCCGTCCGGTTAATTATTGGAATCACAAGGAATTTTACTCTGCCCTATAACCCAATACAACATTATTACACAATAAGCAGGGCCTCAGAAACCTAAGTCTTGGATGACTCGCCGAAGGCAACTACACGGCGACTAAGACAATAGATATTCTCCTGGATACAGAAAGATTGAGGAAATGCGAAGAAAGCTAATTTACTTTATAGCACTGACCATACCGGCTTTGACCGTTGATTTGCTAAGATTGTCAAAAACAACGAAAAGAAAAATCAATATTTGAAGAATTTATTGAATGTGTCTCTTGTTTCTAACCAGTTGTTAGAAAATCGTTGACCTGAAGGGAAAAAGGCATTATGGAATAAGTGAGTCAGGCTGTCTAATGGGTTTAGTAAGGTTGCACGATCTCAGAACATTACAAGGCAATTTTCTGCGGTTAATGTTATGTTCATGGGAACGGTTTCAATCATGAGGTAGAAGTGCTGAAATCAGTCTGCTTCTTAGTCATAACGCAAACCACTCTTAAGAACCTCGATAGAAAAACTCCATCTAATCAGTCTGCATTTCCGCTGATGGTCTATAGACTATTAGGAACCTGTATTCTAGTAGTTTATAGTCCATCAGTATTCAGCGAAATTCTATTCTGAGACATCTGCGAGGGGGGCTTAATCCCTTGTAACATTCAAACTTATAGGAGTGGGGCCAGCTACATAAATATGTGTTAGTCAAATGTATGCATAGTTAAACCCATCCCTTATTGCTTTTTCTGCGTCTGGCTCTCTCCCTTCAGTGCTTATAGTCGAGTAACCATGACCATTGGCCGCAGATCACGTCACTCTATCCCGCTACATCCCTACGAGTTGCTTGTGTTAGTGAAGGACTTGGAAGGCACCACAAAGCCGAAAGCTGCCCATCAACTAACTTACGTAATAGGAATTAGGTGTTCTAGAATTAGACGAAAATACAAATATATCCCAAGCCATGAGTGACGCGTGACGCTACAGGCCAATCCATCATACGCAATAATTCTCGTATGAACTAATGTGCGTCAGTGCCACGTGTAGAATCCTCCTCAGAAAGAGCCGGATCGGCGGATTTTTTCAAGCGGAGCTTCGTGTCAAGCTTTGCACGCAGATCTGTTAATCTGGGTATAGCTTTGTAAGCGATGCGCTTACGTACTGTTCGACGAGATCCGTACTCGTCAGGATAATCGTTTCGGATTGTTGTCGTCATTAGGATTGCGCTTATAAATAACTTTCCTTATTCGAGCTCGAGTAGTTTAAATAGATCGCAAAGTAGCTTTGCAAGCTCTGATGGGCTAATTTAGCTCGATCAAAAATTATATCACATCATGAAAAGGTGAATGGTAATCTTTGGCGTTGATCAATTCTATTTTGGGATGTGTCCCAGCATACGACTCCCATCCAGAATTGTAAAGGCCTTTGCTTGAGTATGTACCTATGTAATAAATAATGGTGGCTAGCCGAAGTTAAATGTCAAACCAATCAATCTTATGGAAATATTTCATGTTAAAGCTAACTTTGAAAAAATAGCGATCCAACACATAACAACTGAAGGGGTCGTGCGAAAGGTCACATTTCTTCTGAACCGTGATTAAACTTTCTGAAAAAGGAGTGCGAAACTGAGGAGATAGTGAAATCAAAAATATGCTAGTAATCGATTCCATAACTAATCACATACGTACCCTTTTTGAGATACCTCCTTTTCGTGATCCGAAGATCAATTTCTTTGGAGAACTCCAAGCTATCTGAAAATTTGGCGTTCGTAGGTTAAGGGCTTCAATTTTTGAAGGCGTGTACATATATACTGCTTCCAATGTACGTGCTCTCACTCAGAACCCTGGAGGACTGAAGTGCTCTCAGAACTTGACTACCCTTCATGTCGACAAGGATGAAACTTAGTTGCCAGGTGTTCACAGCCAGTTTCACGAATTCATAAATTGTTGCGACGTTAGCCTCAGCACAAGGGTTCTTGGATCGTATTCCACTTGACTAGCTGGCGATTTTGACAGTAGCTACGTACTAGTAGGTAAAGCGCCTTTATGACTACTGCCCTTCGGAGAATATCTGTGTTGCTGCTTCTTTCTAGATTTTCAGAATCTGCTCTGCTTATTCGCCACTATCCATTTTTATACCTCTCATTACCGACCTGATGAACCTTACAATCTTCTACAGTAAGAAAAGGTCCGATGTGAATATTCGATTATTTGGCCCCCTGGTTGTTATTGTGAGGAATGGCAATGGATTGTGGCATATTATTCAGCTTATGATTATGACAGCATTTCTACATATTTATGATTCTTTACACAGCATTGAAAAATCTCCCAAGTATTCCTTCTCCAATTTCAGTTCATCGAAGCCAGCGTATACTAAGTGAGAACATGAAGTGAGGAGTGGAGAATCTATAGAAAGTTGCAACTTGATGCCCACGAGAACTGTAAGTCTAACATTTTTTTCGAAATTTTCGGGCACTTTTTACCCATGTCAGATTGAGACTCTAACAGATTGGTGAGCTTCATTATTAACTTTTGGAGTCCCTGGAGCTGATCAGTTAAGTTTCTGAGATGCACCCCGCACTCGGCCCCATTCAGAATGGTAGTGGCGCTGGCCAATGTACAAGGGAGTGCTTCTATGCTCCCGAAAGTGCACGATAACAATCAACCGACAAACCGAGGAGGAATTGCCGATTCGATATTCGATCCACTACACCCTGACTAAACGATTACTCCCAAAAGCTACACTGTATTTGGAAATTTTTGTCAGATACATTAGGAATTATAGCCTCTTGAATACTAACATTCATTATACTTGGAGAGAAAGTGGTCCAGTAGTTCAACGACGACTTCAAACGCTACAACAAAAGAGAGTGCAACAGTTTTTGAGAGCAGAACAGGGTGCATAACTTAGGGCAATCTCCGGCGGACGCATTAATACTCAGAAAGAGGATACTCAGAAAGTTTTTATGGGAACGCCGAACGGCTCATAAGATTACTGTAATTCGTCGCGTTGTGAGTAAGGCACCTCCTCTTGTCGCTTATTAGTAACACTCTATCTTTCTTGTTGCTCTTTTAATGCTTCAAAGTTGTCTTAGCCGTTGACGAGCAAGCCTTCCGACGGGAACGGTTCAGCCGCTCAGCCGCCGATTAAGGCGCCTTCAGAAACCCTCCAGCTCAATCTACGACAACAACGTACATATGCAACAACTACATTCTATATTCTCTGTTGTCTTCCGTACTGTTTTTCACCGTAGCATTAAATTGGTTGCTCATTTTTAATCAGAGCAACATTAAGTATAAGTTCTTCGAAGCTTTGTTAATTTCTACTCCGTTTCTTTTTCGGCTTCCACACTGTTTTGATAATTTCGAGTCCTGATAATCATTAATATTCATGGTTTTCACAGAAGTTTGCGCCGAATTCCTCAAACCACATTGTTAAACAACATCTCTGGATCATATCGTGATGCTTCAGAATATGGTTCACGGGTTTTTCGAGGACACCAATCCCACCGGACCGACGATCGTCAGCTCAAAGGAGGATATTCTGTTGACAAACCTCAGCGGTTTTATGAGTACGGTACTGTTCCTGAAAACTCTAATTTTTATTTGAAAGAAACGTTTAGGCAAGCACTGTCCTGCCCTGTTGTTTTGTCAGTTTATGTGTCGTGTCGAGAATTAGGGTCTTCTACTATGGGTACTGTCTTTGGGATCTGATACGAAGTACGGAACGGCGTGTGGAGTAGAGGACTGTTGGTGAAGAGCAGACTCCTTAACTTTGGAAGAATCTTGTCGACGCATTCATAGAAGAATCAGCAAACACAATAAGAAACAAGCTTTCTACAAGCCAGATCCGCGACTATCTGCGGTCGAACCTATGCATCTACCTAGCCGATTCACTATTTCTCACAACAGGACCATTGTTATAGTTATAGTTTTATTTATTGTGGCAACTCTAATTCCACTAAATCGACTTTTACACGATCAAGTCCGGTCCTCCTTCAAATTCAGGCATAGAGTCAAAAGTACGCAGTTGTAAGCAAGACAGAAGGAAGTCTTTTTTAAATATTTTCGATGTAGTTCCTTTTCTATGTATCTCACAATCCCTTGAAGGAGCTGACCCAGGCAGACATCTTCATCCGCGTCTTCATCAGGCCCACACCCACTTATTACGGGTTTACTTGCAGCGGTTCGTATCTAATAATGGGTTTGTCAAGGTGCTCGGCTAATGGACCATGCTGCCCTCTGTTATAGCAGCACTCTTCCAAATGACTTTGAATATATGAAAACCGATGCCTGTTTTTGGACATCCGCAGATCTTCCTCTAGACTCGTGCCAAATATAAAAAATGAAACTCATCCGCCCCTTATGAGCTTTTCGAACAGATTTTATTGTACCAATTTTGTCTCTACCTTCGAAATAATTGAAGATCGAATTTAAAAAAACATTGGGTTTCTTCGCGGCTACTGAATGAGGTTCTCAGTCTCAGCTTTACACAATGGAATAAACATTTTATTAATTCAAATAAGCTTCCCTCTCGTAGCTTAAATGGTTATCAGGCACTAAGGCGGCGAAAGACTCGAATGGGAATCGATGCGACACTCACTCCTAGCGATCCCTACTTGATCCTGATATGAAAAGATAATCTCCAAAAGTAGAAGAACAAATTTTCCATTAAGAAATTGCTGTGCTGGCTCGACGTCAGTCGTTCAGTCTCGAAGGATTTGGCGTCATCCCCTCCAGAGTGTCATACCAACCGAGCACGTTTACGAGGAAAAACTTATTAGCGTTCGATCCATATTCGACAATCTTTATACCAAAAATTCAGCCAAATACGTTGAAGAAGGATTAGGAGTGGGACGGAGAAAAGAAGTCTTCCTGACTTGTTCCTCGAAAGCTTCATGTTCGATATTTTTCACCCTATGAGAACTTTAGTCACCGTTATTTTTATTTGTTTATCATCAACCAATTTCCAGACCTGAGTTAACTGAACTAGAGCTTTTTGGAATGGTTATCTGAAATCAAACTGTAGATTCAATCTGCGAAAGAATCTGTGCTAGAATCAGTAGATCCTATTTTCCTTTGCGGCTTCCCGAACTCAGTCATCCAGGTTGCCACAATCTCATTTTGGAAGTTTTACGTCGCGTAGGGTGAAAAGCAATCAAACTTTCCTCAGTGAACTTAGCGTATTACAATTCGTATTTTTTGTAGTCGGTAGGAGCTGAGTACAGCTGCATTGAGCATCTGCCACAAGCGCAACTCTTTGTAGTGCTGCTGTCAAAGAAAAGTAGAGCACTAGGTCCTTTCACGAAGATGCTCTTTCCACATCACAAGCGACTTTAAGCACAGTGCAATCCAGGCTCTTATGTATACAGTTCATAAAAAGAACTCAATCGTCCTTAGTCACTTTCCTTCATCGCCGTCTTTAGTCGGTCCCTATTCCTAGAAAGACCTTTCAGTGGGGTGACAGAGAATGGTCTTGAACACGAACAATCTGTTCCTGTTGTACTGGAACAAATTACGCGGTACCCCTTGACAAAGTACTGCGGGCAGACAATCAGACAATTGAAATCTGGTCTCAACACCTTTACTCGTCAAAACCTGGTGCAACCTTATAAACGAACTTGATCAAGCAAAGCTTAGAACTTTAGAAGTTTTAAAGATTTCCTCGTTCATTGACTGCCTATGCATTATTCTGCAACAGCACTTTCACTTGGCAAGAATATGTACTCTGCTCAGCAGTTTGTGCCTCACCTTTATATAAATTTGGAACATTAAAGCCGATTTTGGTTGAATTACAAACACAGCAACGGGAATTCTTTGCGGGGTGCTGTGGTGCTCAGATCCAGGGGCATTCAAAACAAAAGAAGTTTCGCACTCACTTGTTTTTACTATAGCTCACGGCAAATTTATTTGAATAGCCCTTGTGGGTGGAGTTCCTGTCACTAAGTTCTTCAAAATCTAGTAGAATAAAATCGATATGTATGGATATTATTGCTTGACCGATATAATTTTTATGCCTTTCTAGATGTTTACGGTAGTATGAACAAATCAAAACTTGATCTTAATGGATCAACATGTCTTTGCATCTGTCTATTTGACTGATAATCTCTGTTCCCAACCGTCTACAAGAAAACGTTGGAAAAATTAACTTGTTTTCAATCGACCTTCCTTTTGTGGCATAGCGGCGTTATTATAAACAATCAAGTACTAGTATTAAGTTGCTCCTAGAAAATCCTACTGCATAAGGCAGCTCCTAATGATTCGGCACCACATCAGGCGGTGGTGTTGTATCCGAGATAGGGTGTTAAAGGAACCCTCCTCCAATTTTGTGGCCAAGAAGCAGGAGCGGGATCCCGCTTCCGCAAAATATGAACGCTCTCAGGTCTCAATCTCTCAGTTGGAGGTTAGAACCTACAGGGATTGCGAGAGTCATGAATAATAATCTTCTAAGTGATGACACGTGCACAGTTTATCTACCCCTCAAGCCAGTCACTGAAGAATGAAGCAAGCCGAATTTTCTAGAGCCTTAATAACTCATTGTTATCGTTGATGTCCAACTAAACGTTTACTTGACCAGAATCCGGAAATGTCTCGGATCGACCTCGACGCTTTCCCATTCACGTGCGCGAGCTCACACCTCAATACTAATCCTGTTTGAGTGACCTCTTCAATGTACACAGAAGCGCAGCCAGGAACTATTGTCACGCTCGGAGACTTTTGGAGATAAGGTCTACAATGGCACGCAGTACATGGTCTAACCGGGTATAGAAGTTCGGTGCCAGCAAAAGATTTTTCAGGTGCTTAAGCATTGAGACGCAACAAAACAGTTGATAGCCACATCGCTAGATAGAATTATTCGGTTTTGAAAGTAAAGATGAGTAGTCTCAGCTAGGATCCACAGTTGTAGACTCCTTTAAATAATAGATAATGATATAGTCTTTGAACTTTGAATAAACCCCGTCATTGGGATGCGCTGACTCCTCTGACTTGACATAGATTAATACATGGCCCACACAATGACTTGCGGTGATCGGCTGACATTCAAGTCAGTATTTTTATCCTCCCAGACTAGCCTCGAAATGATTAAGCGATTATGGAACTGGGGGGCCTTCTTAGCGTCACCTGCTCTCACATCACCTTCACCCTTAAGTCCTACATAATGTCGGAAATTATCAGGAAAAGTGCCAGTTGGAGGTTGCAGCCTCTCTGATGTGCCCTGTATTCGACTTTCTAAGAAAAACCGAAATTTCATATTGCTCCATACACAACTATTAATGTCGCTCGTGTTTTCATTTTTATGAAGAGTAACCCTTGAAAAGCGAAGTACGAAATGAATTCGGAGATTGTCGCTGAAGTTCTTTCAATCTGCTCCATTCAATCAAGATCTTCGTTCTGGTTTGCCTCCTCCCACAACCATGACGTCAAGTAGCCAAAAATGGAACCATGACGGGTCAGAAATTTGATTCTGCCCGAAAAAAATAAATTTCATACATATTGCAAAGTTCCTGATGTGATATTCACAAGGTGCATCATTGATTTATTCCAATCGAACAAAAAATAACAACATAGTAAAAAGTAGCAAAGAGGAGCATAGATATTTATATAGATAGCTTCTACACTGTAGAGCCCCATTCGAGGCAAAAAACGAGTAAATAAATAAATGAGTGAAAATAAAGTACAAGAACGTGCCTTACAATATCCATTATTCCACTTTGTTTCACTAATGTCCCTTCATGCGACCTTCTTGCTTCGTTTTATACCTCTTTTTCCTCTATTTTCTTTCCTTATTCAGGCAGTTTTTCTAATTTAGGCTTTACCTCAAGGATTATTTCTTCTTTTTCTTTTTAATCCTTTCAGCTTTGATAGTTGTTGACATAAGACGATTACCTAGGAAATCCTGCCTCTGTGCTGGACACTTTCGGGTATATTCGAAATAATAACTAACCCATACGCTGCCTAATGTTCCTCCCCCAGAAGACCTCCTTGAGGTATGAGGCGCTATTTCTGATTCTTAGGTATCCACGACGATCGAACTGTAGCGATGCGATTGCTTATGCCAGCCAAGCCCGATTAATGATCATTTCAGCTTTCACCGAGTAATCTGTGAAGACTCGACTATCGATCATAACACTGACCAATGAGATAAGCATTGGCTTTGCTCTCAACTTTTCGTTGAGTAATTCAAACTCGGTCACATACTTCAATGGCTTATAGCAGTAGCACACAATCGTTTCTATTTTTTCTACTGACGTCGAAATCCTCCTTTCTCATTCTGATCATGTAAAGCTCATTCGTTAATCAGCTTGCAATAGAGTCTACGTGGCAATTCTTTTCTTGGACAGACTTTACGAGGACTTTCAGTATCAGTGAACGATTTGAATTGCTGACGCCACAGTCGCGTTATTAACAACATAGAATAAACTGTGACGCAGGCGCTGGCAATTTTCTCGAAATCACCTTCCATTCATATCAAACCTTACAAAACGTAGCAATATCGGCTTATCTCTGTTGGCGCGGAGCCAATTATTCTTTCAAAATCGAGCACAACGGAAAAAAATCTCCTCAAATAAGCCGGCAAGCCGAGCCAGATCAAGGGTGGTGACAGTAAATCACGTGGAATAAATAGTAGTCTTCCCACATAATATTCTCTCAGAATGAAGCAGTGCATCCCTTAACCGTCTAACGCTGATGAGTAAACCGCAAACACTCGGTGTTTAGTTGTTTTTCTAGAGGCAGATTCCATGTGAGTACTCGAGGGTGTGTCTCCACAACGGGTATAGGGTTGGAATAGTTCATCAGTAGTGAAGAAAGCGGGAGAATTCGCCGATTTCGAGAAAATATGGCTTCTCAAAAGTAGGGAAAATAGAGGTTGGACGAGATTGCCATGATGGAAATAACATGAAAGGGGTAATCGGACGAGATTTTAGTTATTGCAATTGCGCCAAGAGCTGACTACATCAAGCCAGAACTGTAGAGAACCTCAGAAATTATTTTTATCGTGAACTATGCCTTTAAGTCGAACTTCAGCTACAAAATAATTGGTCTGCGCTTTTTTCGTAGATTTCCATTATACAAGGTGGATGACCAGAATGCTAGTAGACAGCTAGGTTCACCTGGAATGCTTCCCAACAGATTAAACGCATTAATGGACAAAATGTAATTGATCAGGTTAGATTTATGGAATTGTATGTATTTGATTTTCTGACACTCGATTACAATTATCTTTTGAAACAAGTAAGGCAAAGTAATTGATCGTACCCTGGATACAATTATTCAAAAACCTCGCCTCTGAGTTTAATGAACATTTGAGCGTCGACTAGGCTTCTCCTTGCATGGACTAATCAGCTTGTAGAGTAGCTCTAACATTTTCTTTATCCCATGCTCATAGCTGAGAGAACAGTGCTAGGGATTTGTGCGACGCAGAAAGCCAGATAATGCCATCTACGGCCCAGGCTGATTCCAAAGGGAAATCTTCAACAAATCCTGTAGCACTTGTGTTGCCATTCGCATTCCTGACGACTGTGACGGCAGGTTGGTTCAATTTAAAATTTCGTAAAAATTTATAAANCAAGAAATGTCATCTTGCAACTGCTCGCAGTTAACTAGATGATTTCCCTGAGAAACCACTTATACCAACTGCAGCACTTTAACTTACTCCAGAATTGCTTTGACTGACGCAGGAACCTGTTCATTTTTGGTTTGAGAACACGGCGTGAGACGGGGGTAGGGGTAAGCATTACGGGGAGAAAGCAGAACACAACTTTTTCCTCAGAATTTCTGACCGGACCCATAGCAGTTAGCAGCTTGAAATGAAAGAGAAACGTAAGCTTGTGTTTCTTACGAAGAGCACCCTTCTAAGTTCATGCTGACATCTGCTTAGCCTTGGAATGGTCAAACCGAGTCATCGAGATATGGCCACATACTATATAACCAGTCCTTCTCTTGACTGAGCTTCCATCCTCTAAGAGGCGCTTGAACTGTTATTTCTAGCTTTGTTTATCGAAATAAGGGAAGATTCGACTTTCGCATCTCAATTCCAAATTTTCTGTACCCTTACCAACATAGTTGCTGAGCCTTCTGTATCAGGCATGTACCACTTCTATCAGTTCAAATTGCATATGGGATCGTACGCACAAAACGGTCTCTCCGCTTGGCTAATCCTTATTTGCTTTCATCCGTCTACTACATCCGAGATTTATTACTTGGTGAAATCATTGCAGTAGCTACCTTTCAAAAGTGTAGACGCTTTCCTGTAGACGCTCAGGTTGATACTCCAAGGCCCATGTGATATAAATTTCATACAAGATCTGGGTCTAGGTCTGCATGAATAGCCAAAGTGTGGTCCATAGAGAGGTTTACCTCCGTAGATTCAGTTTTGCCTTTATTTACTTCAGTGCTTCTTCATCCAGGTCGGAAAAGAGTAAGATTTCCCGTTCTCCTGTCTCAATTCACGTACAAGCATGATGGCCAGATATTTACCAGTACCTACCTAGATTTAAAGGCAAACCACCATTTAGGCTGCGTTAGCAATAAAATTGCGTAGGAAACGGTCTTCTCTCCTGAGCCAGTCCACATGTCTGGAATTTCTCGACTTCCCAAAATCAGCTGTAGTCCCGTTCGAATAGGGGCTGAAGTACATGATCGTGAGCTCTATCTGAGCCCTGACCATTCCCGAAGCTCTAGGTGCAACTCTCGACCCAACGAGAGAAATCGGTTGCTTGACTAGAGTATGAAAAAGTGCTTCGAAGTCTCGCCGTTGTTCAAGTTGGAGTCGTTTTTATTTCGAGAATTCGGGAAACTTCCTTATTCACTATCTGAAGTGCAACTACCGCATATGAGAAGCAGAAGAGGTGTCGATGCAAAGCTTGGTCCGATTCCATTTATTCTGTCAGTGGGGAATGAAATTTTGCAGTTAAAGCTTTTCGACATTGCGTACCTCGGGATGTCGTACCTTTTTTAGAGAAGAAAGAAATTTTTCTGGAAATTAGGCTCTGATTGTGAGTTGCTGATCTTTTAGGGAGCGTTTAAGTCGAAATGAGCCATCGAATAGATAACCCCTGATAGCTCGTAAAAATTTCATCATAATCATTAGTGCCCCAAATTCTAGTCCCTTTGTTTACTAGATGAGGTCGTCGAGATGGCCACAGTGTACTATCTCACTTTCTGGCTCGATCGCGCAGTTTGTCTCTGGCACATATGCGTGACCGGGAGTGCTGCATGTTTGACGAGATTATCTTGTGTGTATCATTGCGACGACGCAACTATTGCCACGGATGGGTCAGATTCGATAGCAACAGAGAGAGATAGACATTATGAGAAAGCAAAAAGTTGAGGAAAATATCTTCTGTTCAGCAACTTTTCTTTCCATTACTTCGTAATTTGCTTCTATTAGAGCAGTGCCTCATAAAACACTGGTTGGGCATCCTTAAACATAGTCCTGATATGGTGATACAGTCCAAGTCAGTAATTGAATGGGTTCTTGAGCTAGCCCGTTTCAGTATAGACCAGCTCAGAAAGCCCATTCAATTTTGGTACATTTTATGATCGAATCGTGTTTCTCTAGTAGATTGTCCTTGTCAAGGAATCAATTAAATAAGTTTAGGGGCGTTTGGTTCTCCCCGAAAAATTCAATTTATTTCAGAACGCTTGTGAAGAATTTAGAGCATGTCGAGCTTCAAGAGGAGGCCACTGCGCAACTCTACATTTATCGGTTACATTGAGCTCAAATGAGAGACCGTATTACAGTATTAAGACAGTTAACAGTAATAGTGACAGGGCATTGTTTGTAGTTCTACTAGAGAAGTAAGGTAAGTGAATTGGCACATCCACCGGTGACCGTTGAGTGTTTCGTTCCTCGCTTATTCCGAAGGTCCTCGGAATTTACATTCTGGGCTGCAATTTACTGGAAGCTCTCCGTGAGAGGCTGTTGCTTCTTAAATATCCTTTATCTAGCCTATTGCACAAGTTGAGGTTGATGCGGACGGCCCGGGAAAGTTTCAGACGGACTCCACCCTTTGTTTCATCCTTCCCCAAACAATCAGTTTGGCCGTTACTTCCAACTTTTTCTTACTTAGGAGCGATATTGTAAAAATTCAGACAGTGAAATCAACAGCAAACAATTTTTATCGTTAATACCTAACAATCAGCGAATATTACTCAAATTTACATAATTGTGGAAGTAAAAGCAACCACAAGAAACAACTACTAAATACAATATGCAAGAAATCCTAGCCAATCACCCGACTGGTTTCCATTGAGAGCAGTCAGGATTGAAGGAAGCATCATCACCTATGATATTCTTTACCCATAGCAGCTTTCTGGCTTCCCTTTCCCTCTCTGTAAAGCTGGATGAACTAGCTCAGTTCCCAGCGAAATATTCAAGTTTCTGACTGATGCTTTCCTTCAAAATGCTCAGGCAGAAAATCTGATTAAGTGGTTTGCTCTCTCACAAAAGCATTAACTTTAACTTCTGAGTTCACATGAGTCCCTCGCAACTGGTCTTCTATATCATGCTCATGACTGTTCCACTTGTAAGTAAGATCTATATAGGTCCGGATTAACACCAACTGTCAATTTGCACAGGTGTTCCTTTTGGCGGTACCGCCTTCCTACACATGCCTCATGCTTTCGGTATCTCAAACGCTGTCTCTCGTTCCTACTGGCGATAATCTTTGCAGCCCTACATTTGAAAATGCTATCCAAGTTTGACAGCTGGCTGGCGGTTGGTGTGTACGTGGGTGGAATGCCTATAAAAACATAGCAATTTTAGCGATTTATGTGACGATCCTTTGATTGCCGTCCCGAATGTCCCGTGACGATTGCTGGGTCAGTACGGTAGCGCAGTGTTCTGAAATGATGATCTTAAACATGACAATTAAGTGAAGTGGGCTGGAACAGTATACTGTACGACCACTGGGAAACACGTAAAATGGCTTTCATAATCTCATGAATCATGCTCCAAACAAAGACAGCAGTCGATCGATTATTCGCCCAAATCGGTTTGAAAATCACTTCAGTTCAAAACAGTGGAACATTGAAAGTCCAAGCTATCGGTGAGTATCCCCCATTCGGAATGTTAGGGACAGTACGATAATCTCTGTTGTTCACATTGCGTAATACACGCCGATCAAAATCATCTACACAATGTCATGTCACGCGTATTATCGCTTTCTTATCAGTCACTCTAATTATTACCCTTTATGAGTGAGGACAAATCGTTTCCGTTACAAATTGGTCGACCACAAAGGATAAATGAGAAAAGTTCTAGGTCAATCGATTCCCTCTTTGGGATGTTCCCATACAATCGACTTTTATTCAGAATGATAGCGGGATTTTGCATGATGCGCCTTATACAGTGACTAATGGGGGCCAGCCAATGTACAAGTCAGTGCTTTTATCCTCTCAAATGAGTCTGGTACCAACTACCCGATCCCAAAGGGATAGAAGGCTTGGTTGGCCTGGGACGCCCTTTGCGACACCGACTGACTGACTAGGTACAGTATTATTCCCTTTATACAATATGATGAATTAAAACTTAGCCAGAAGTGAGATCGGTCCTCGCTAAGAGCGCATAGTACATCATTTAAACTACAGCAGTGGGGTAATTTGAGGTTTGTACTCTGAGAGGAGGGAGAGCAGAACAAAGCAGTTATCTAAACTTTGTTTTCAATCTCATAATAGCTTTGAAAACAATTAGCCTCTGCTCAGTAGAATCTTACTTTCCTGATAGGGACTCGATCATTCGATCCTGTATCCGGGGAAATTAATTGTGCCATTGCTAGCCGCTGCCTAATTTATCTCTCTGGTCGAAATGTATAGTTTGTGATCCATAACTACCGTTTCAGCTTAATTTGTAACCTGTGGGCTATGAGCGTTCCCTCATCATTCAAAGACCCACAGAAGCTTCGGAATTTGTCCAGCGCATACAAAGGAGTAGACATGAGCGCTTGTACGCCCAAAATTTGACTCCAAAGTTCAGTGATGTTCCGATTAACATAAGCCCTCTTCATTTGAATGACAGCAGTTCTTCCCGATAAAGCGATTACGTGGAACTGCGACAGTATTATGGCTGTACCTTCCACTATGCACGACGTGGGTGCTAACACTCCTAGGAAGTAGTGGATCAGGGTGAACTGTCAAAGTAGAGAAATATCTAGTAAGCCATTGAAGACAGGAAGCGAAAATACGGTTGTTTGCCCATCAGAATTTTCTGTTTTCACGCGAGGATGAAGGAAAATAAAGAGCAGTTTCGGTATCCTAGCTGGATAATGTATCCCAAAGGGTTCAAATATCCTGATCCCAAATATCCTGATCCAATTTCCCTGAATAGGGCTCCTACAACTGCTGACTTTCAGTCCCATTCTCTTTCCCGGACTAAGGGAAGCATAAGTTAGCTCTGTTTCAGCTACAGATGGCAGGCGTAGGGTATCAGGCAGCATAGGCAAGCAGCATCATACGACAAAAGACCATGACACTTCCTTCATACAGCTGCCAGCAGTGACGTTGGCCCTATCCTTACCGAGAACGGACCAGTCTACCCTTCGTTGACTGAATTCTGGACCTACGCTAATATGGGATTCGCTTATGCCCAACGCTAATGTCTACTGATAGATTAGATAGACCGAATGACAGCTCTTCTCAAAAAAGTCGAGAATTTTATGTTGAAGCAAGCATGAAAGCCTGAGATCATGAAAGCAGCATGACCTCGATGAAGTAATACCTTGGAGGGTTACTCGGGCCTTTTCCATACCGTAGTGAATTCGTTGAGCCTTGTTCAACTACTTGAAACTCTAGTGCAGGTAAACCACGAGATCGTACACATGATACATTTAAGGAAATCGGCCCCTCAATAAGGAGGTAGTAAAGGGCACAACGGACCCTTTTTCTCATTCTATTTTGAGTACTTCTACAACGACCTAACCCTTGCTTGTTGTTTTTGGATTTCAATTTGTTTTTCTTTGCTGAGGAGATTAGTCGGTCGTAAGATTTCTTTTGCTATCACCAGGAATTTTCAACTGCTCTTCTTCGATTCGAAGTTGCACTAAGCATCCCTAACCTAGAGGGTTTTTCTTCACGTCCCCGTGCCGGAAGGACGTTGGGATCATCATCGACCATAAAACCCATGATTCGCGCACAACAATATACGACCATTAATCACAGTAATCCATGTGGCGATACGGTGTTTACAACTTGACGTGAAGTGTATGAAGAAAGTATTCTTCAGGTGATCAATGATGATGAAGGTTAATAGGGTTCCGGAGAGCGCGTACACCCTCAAATTGTAAATGTAAACGTAAAACCCTTAAATTACCCTCGCGAAACATCATCGTATGCGTTTTTACGACAAACCACATCGCTCATTGACGTAATTGCGCGTCGATTAGACTGCACTTTCAGCGCTTCGGCCCAGGAAGGGAAGGCTGGGCTGGCCCTGAGCGTGGATGCTCTAAGGATATTCCCACGGAGTGTTCAAGTGAGAAGTGGTTAACCCGCTTTCTTATATCCACAAATCAATGCCTCTCAGTCAAGTATCCCCAGTATTCCCTTCATAGAATATTCATTCCATAAGCCGGGAGGCGTTCAAGGGTTTCTCGGCTGGGAACTGTGAACCTGCTGATGGCATGCTATGCAATAACAATTGCTTCTCAATTAACTATGATGGATTTCCGTGAATTTCCTAGCACACAGCTGAAAGTCACGCTTAGGTGACGCCTTAATCCTGGGATTTCTGATCCTCCCTCGTGTCCATGTTGTCCTTGTTCAAGGGATTGAAACGATTCAAAGAAGATTTCTCGAGCAATATCTTTAATGGAATAGGAGATTGAAGCTGCTTGTCCTTTGTGAACCACCTTCAAGCAAAGCTGCTTATCCTTTTGTTAAGTTTTCGGAGACTTGATTGGAAATGAATCAATCCTGTTGTGGATGAGCCCACGCAACAGGATTGACATTTATTCAGAACTGCTTGCTTTGCTAACAGAAAAATCTGCTCGATTAATTCTTGGGAGGCTATCATTCACTGCAAAACAAATGTTAATCAGTGATAAATAAACTAATCAATAATGTGTCAGTGATCAATCAGTTGAGTATCATGTTCGGTCAAGGACTAAATCCAATTAGAAAGTGTGTCCCTGTTGACCTCATCGGGCACCTCATGCAACGTTCGGTACTTCGAACGGTATCACGTATCAGCTGCGATGTGTATGCAAATTGCACTGACGTAATCGGCACTTCTTACACCTGGCCCTGTCCCACCCTACGTCCGCACCATTACATAACATGGTCCGTAGCTATTTCCGGATTATAAACGTCTGTCCTCACATCACGTCTTCGGTTACTGTCCGCATAGAGATGCTGTTTGAAAAGGGCCATGTGTGGTTGAGGGTGATACATGCATTTAGATGACAATAATGGTCGTCGTGCTTCGTACTACTCAATCTCGCGCCGTTCTAACTAAATTATTCCTTTATTCTTCTCTCGACAGCCTTTGATACCTATCGAGTCAGGAGACGAGTTTCGGAAACGAAGTAGTCGAAATCAAAGCTTTTCCTTCTCAAAAATATATCCATCAGGACACTTCTTTTTAAAAAAGGTTGCTTGTGAGCCTTTTATCCTCCAATGGAGTTATTTAGCAGCAGCAGAAAGAACCCCTTTTCCTTTCTTCTCCTCCCCACCTCCTCCCCCTACTCGCCTCGATAATTGTAATCAATCGATAGCGATTAGCAAAGATGTGGGGCCATGTGATGTTACAATTTAGGCACAACTTACATATTTTACAAGAGGCTAAAGTGTAAGGAAGAAATTTATTACGAAGCGCCAATACAGAAGGGAGAACTATTAGGACACACTTCACCGTCACGATACCAACTGGTACTAACAATATATCGTGATCTTTTGACGTTCATCTTGCACATTTTCCTACTGTTCTTACTCTTTCATCAGATCTCAGCCCATTTCAGGAAGCGGGTTCCCCCGTAGATCGCTGCTCTGTGGTGTGAATCAGTGGTGCATATGGAAACTACCAATTTAAGTCGGAATGGCAAGTGTCCACATGAAACCTCTTTCCGTTTCTGGTTGTTGCAACGGAAAGTCATTCAGTGGATTCGGTGGAGGTCGACATGACCCCAAGACTGCCATCCCATCGATTTGGGTAGTAGAAGCCAGATAAAGTCTTCAAGATTAATAAGAAAACGGTGCCCAAAGAAATGTTTAAATTTTGGGAGCGGAAGCGACAGTTAGATCTATGAAGCATACAAGATTTTTGTCATTTACGTCTAGTGGAGAGCTTCTGAGGGCTGATGCTCACTGAAGGTAGCAAACCAGACACTTTTACGGCATTGAGCAACTTTTTAAGGTATTCTGTAAAGCTTCGAGGGTGTTCCAAAAATTTTATCCTTGATATAAGGAGATCGTTGCTGAACATTCGAGGCCTAACCTGAACCTATCCAATTCACTTTCTTTCTTGTAAAAAATTTCAAAAGTACAATTCTTTCCCCTCCATCTTCAGTGACACTTACCTAGCAATGTACATAATGTGCAACGTCAGGAACCAAAAAATGCCTATGATTAAGTAGATAAACCCAAATATGTGCTATCACATGATTGGCTTTCTGGGAGGGTCAGAGTCTCGGCTTTAGATATAGAGTACAGTTTTTAATCAGAGTTTTGGCGTCTCTACCGTAACATTTCGAACCAAAAAACGTTCAATTGTGTCCCAATGATAAATGGTTTACGTGCAACATTTGGAGCGATGAGTAATCAGAAATCCTACTTCCGTGTTTATATTTCAGTGAACCCTGTGTCCTGCATGAATCTAAGAAGAACTTTGTGGGTCCCTATCCCATAGATTGACTTTTCGGCTAAATGCAGTGTGGTGCATATTAATGGAGCCCCGGAAGGGAGATCGATTGTCGCGTTACCGTAATCCGTTCGAAGATGGCCAATTTTCCCACGCGGCAAATAGCTCCCGGCCAAACATTTGCATAAGGAAAGCCAGCTGACTGCTGCTACTGCTCCTGATGTGGTGGTGAATGTGTGTGGTCTTCACAGCACATCGTTACCTCATCAATTCGCGCGGACGCTGATGACCTCGAGCTTGGTTTTTTGTAGAGTTAAGTAGGGCATACTCATTATTCGAATGGCCACCGGCGGTTCAAAGAGCACTACTATACAGATATGCACCGACGAGGCAGTCAAATGCTAATGAACCAGTGACCGGCATCAGTTGAATGGAGATTCATGAGGTGCTTGTGAATGGCAGTGGAACGGAAGTCCAACGCACGAGGTCGGAGCAGCTGGAATCGCCATTCACTGTGGTTGACGTTCCAATCGTTATACTTGCCCAGTAGCTAGTTGTGGTCGATCTCAGTTTGTTACTTTCATACATACAATCAGAAAACAATCATTCAACTTCTTTGGAAAGGCGTTCAATCCGGGTGATATCAGATAAACTTCATCACAAAAGATACATCTCAGGGTCTCTCCCACACCTTTTCGGGCAATATCATAACAAAAATGAAAAAGCTGTTTGATTTCAGCTGCTCGAGCCTGGTTTCCTCTTAACTACTGTCCCGAGCCAGTGGGCAAGAATACGTTAGCACCAAAACTTTTTAGATCTGCCCTGGTCCGCATGCAATGCTGCACTGGTAGAGCAAATTCTGCGTTGTACGTCACTATCTATTTGAAACAATCAGCAGTGTTGATGAGTTGAGATGCCTCTATTTTATATACAAAGTTTAACAGAAGGACACTTCGCCAACATAGAGCTGGTCATCGTCGATCAAAGAACCCACCAACATCCTGTTGAGGCGATACTCTACCCCCTATGATTTCACTGTATACGGTGAGGACAACAATACGGAAATAGCATGAGTGCCTANCAGTTCATAGTCGAAATTCTTTAAGTCACTTCTCGAATCATCAACTACCAGACCACCCGCAGTGATTTACGACACACTAAGTCAGAAAATGTTGGCGAATTTGTCGATGACACAACGAGACGAGGACATTTTTTCAACCACTGTCATGTGGAATTAAATCATTGTAAACAGTCAGGAGACTGGACACATACCTCAGCCCTAACCTTGAACGGACATAAGCAAGACGTGAGTGATTCACCTCGGATGTGAGTGAATGCGCAGAATTCCCCACTCTATGACCCGAGCAGATTGATTTGACAGTTTTTGAAAGCTCAGACAGCTAGGTCACGATTTTTTTGACGCCTGACAGAATGAAAGAATTATTTCGTGCGGGCTGCTCACGCTTGCTTGTGACGGCTTGACTGAGAGCTTCCTTGTTGAGACTAAGGCGTTCTCCCTGTTACACAAGTGAAGCTGGCCCTACTTCCTAATGAGACCCGTCCCTCTTCCTGAAATGTATCAAGATAATTTTTGCATTGGGTGTCGATTTAAAGTATTCAGAATGCCTTGCTGTGTGGGAGTAATGCGGAAAGGCGCAGGATGTTCACTTCTATTAAGCAAAGGAGTCTACTAAGCAAATGCTATCAAGAATTGGAGATAGCTGAGCACAGTAAATCCTAAGGAAATCTGGCTCAAGTACTTTCCAGCTAAATCAGTTCATCACACCCCAAAGTAATAACTCATCATTTCCCAGAGTTAAGAAGCCTTCTTGAGTAATCACTGCAATGCTTAGTTGTAAGCTTCTGATCTGTTCATCCCACCCCAGTTAATATTCTCAGAATCCGACTCCTCCGCTGATACGAGTCGGCTGTGGAATGGGCCATTCTGAATTGTCAGTTGATAGCGCCCATGATGTGTGTTCCTTCCCTAGATGGGAGACTGAACTGAAAGTCAATATCACTATTCGAACATGGCGCAGGCTTACTTTTCTCGCTGTAGTCTATAGAAGCCATGTCACCAAATAGCATACACTGAGCAGAGGAGAGTACCACCTGTACCTCTCTATCATCCCTTCCAATCTAACCTTCCCCAGAGATACACTGACTGTGATTATTGAGGGAAATGCAAGCCAGCTGTTACGAAGAATCCATGTCACAAACATTTTATTAGGCCCTTTGGTGCCTCCTTTCGAAAGTGCTCATGTATCAGCCACGAAACATGCATGTAGTGCCGTTCTTGAAATTTTGGACATAACTATTCCCCCTCGAAGAAATTCGAAAACTTGTTAGGAATATGTTGGAAATCTCGTTGTCAAAATGGCATTTTCTCAAGTCTCAAGCATCTCATGACATTTTCGTTATCCTACTAGCGATTTGTGGCCTTTTCACACTGCAAAAGCTTCTCAACCAGCCACATCATCCAACGCCTATTTTCTTGAGCTTTTATCCTAACCTCAATCAATTGGATCCCTCGCTTATAAAGGCAGATGATGAACAGGCATGACTTGTACCGGCGCTGGAAAGGCCGATGGCCCAGCACAGGTACGGTCAATTGACGGAAGGTCAGTGCAGGATTATATGCAAATCCTTTTCGAGCCGCTGCAACGGCTGCGGCGACGGCGACCGACGGCGGCGGTGTCGGCGGCGGCTTCGGCGGCCATGCGCACGCTCGATTTCGCGCATTGAATGCGGCCACCCATGATAGGCCTTCATTACTATCCACCACCTTCTTCAATGGCCATTCATAGTCAATGCGGCGTAAAGTTACCGCAATTTTTGTCCGTTTTCACCGGTTATTGACCTTTTTTGACTGCATCTGTAGCAAACTGTTTTCAGATTCAGAAGTAAATAACTTTACAACAAATATGTGGTTATTTTGATCCATTCAGTGGAGGCATAGCATGAAGAGCTCCTATCATTCTTGAAGACGTCTCTGTAGGTCTATATCTTTAGGTGGTTAAGCTTTTCATAACTACGAAGGGTTGCCGTAAGTCTTTGAGCTTCTTACATCGCTTCCAGGTTACCATAGCTAGAAAATCCCGAAAAATCTTGAGCCAGTAATCAACAAATTGCCATAATATTTGGACCTCATTCACAAGGGAGCCCAGGTGAATGCGTCAGAGTGGCCGCTGACGTATTAATAATCGGGTTAATACAGTTATATGAATAACGAGGTAAACAAATAAACAGTCAGCGGAGAGTCAGGCGTTTTTCAAACGTGAACGAAAATTTTTCTGTATCCGACATCAAGACTCACACTACGAGACGTCTTTTGCAGGGTTACTGGGGACTTCTAGAAACGCCAAGGACTGGAAAAAGAGCGAACTCTTCAAAGTCATCGAATATAAGTATCAAAATTGGGAAGCATTCATAATGTTTTCTTTGTTATAGGTGAAATCAATAGATCTTTTCAATTGATGAAAAATTTCCCGTCATCCCATTAGTTAATCGAATTAGCCGATCAGATTTACCTTCTAATCTATAATTGAGATTACAAACTCCTCACAAATGATTCTAGAAAGTTTTGTAATAGGCGAGGCCCTGGAATGATCCGCGGAGTGGCGTATCTTGTATGTATTGCCTAATATTTCCCTTGTTTTCAGAAATGCTAGATATCATCCGCTCCTCCGAGGAACCTGGTTTTCTGATTAGTCAAGTTCATCCAAGCCTTATTGCCTTTGCAGTAAATTATCAGAGACTTGTTTATTTCAAGAGCCATTATATTGCGATCAATAGCCTATCAAAGGGTAAGCAGGTTCAGGATGGTGGCTAACTGGGGCTAACTGGCTTAACTGGATAATCCGTCAAGAGGTTTAGCATGCTACGGATATCGGGTAACGTCCGAAACTTACGAATCCTCCCTCTCTGGACCCAGTCTAGACCTTTCCTTATCGATTTGTCGATGAACTTCTCGTATTGAATTGATTCGATCGATAGTGGAAGTCCCTCATTTGTTCAGCGGCCGGTTCATTAGTGGTAAGGCGGTGGAGAGAGAGAGCGTTCGATGCCGTTTGTCTCGTCGTACCGCTCTCCATCCATTTTGCGTGCTCTTTCGCAAATGGATTACTGTAGCCGTGGCGCAAACACAACGGAAAAACTGACGAAGACTGGACTAATTTTCTAACCAAATGCGAAGAAAAGACGTTTTTAAAATGGAGCTTATCTGACACGTTGCTGACCAAAAGTTTGCAGAAATTCCCGAAGAAATTTTTGGGTGTTCTTAGTGATGAATGAGCAATCTGGAAGAAGATTCGACACTAATGAAGTTAGGCAAGGAGGTCGTAAGATCAAGGCCAAACTTCGTAACTCTCGAATCCTCTTCCATAGCTGGCATAGCTATCACTCGATACGCTTGTCTGGGAAGTTATACAAACTGTCGCCAGTTGGTTTGTTCGACTGGTTCGATTTAAAAGACTTGGCTTCGCGGGGTAGTTCGGCAAGTAGGTAGAACGGCTGCCTTCTAAAAACTGTAGTTAAAGTGAATCTCGTGTAGACCTTTCATATTCTTCCAGACAGAAGCGATCCACCCTCCTAGGCTATGCCAGTAAGGCTTTACAATGATAGATATTCGGTTGTACCTAGCAAGGTGTGGAATGCATCTGCGATACCTCCAGATAAAACTTCAATGAGAACTGCCTCCTGTTCCTCCAAGTGCCATGTACCAGCGTACGCTGTGTCCAACCAATCGAGCTTTGATCAAGCGTTATACGCACGATTGCGTAAATTGATGATGGACAGTCTAACCCGCGATAGGCGGATTACGGTACGGCGTGAAAACCTCAGTTATATCACCCGCACCTAATGGCCCTAGTCCAAATGTTGGTTATACGGAAATTCGAAAAACGTTGCTGTACATACACTGTCTAAATGCATCGATTGAAAATGGTCGACTTGATTTTTTCTCTCGTGCAGGAGTAACGTGCATTTGCATTTTGCCAGTGTTGACGAAGCCCTAGTCAACAGTTACGGTACGCTCGGATTCGCATCACTTACCAGCACCCCATTAGGGTAATTGCCAGAACAAATAGACAAACCTATCTGCCGGACTGGATAACCAGCTGACGACATCCTGCTGCTGAACACATGACGACACTAAACGAATCCTCAAAAATTATGTAGGGGCTGACCATTTCGATACTATGAGGCTCCGCAGTTCAAACCAGGTGCCCTCTCAGACATCAATGACTGATGATTTAGGTGACTGACTGAAATTGAGCAAAACATAGTATTAATCACATTTTGTGTTCCCATACTTTATTTCTTTCTCTTTTTGCTATTTGTTTGACCTGATTTCTTCTGATCGTCAAAATAAAATGTGAAATAAGCAAAAATGGCTTTCATCGTCGCGTCTTAGATCGAGCTATTTTCCGAGAAAGGCTATATGGCGAGCTCATAGCGTTTCCCAAAATTATAAAGCTTACAATAAGTCGACGTTCCCTTCTTGAAAGTGGATAAATTTTTTATAACGAGATAGGAGAGAAAGATTGCCGAGCAAAAGCAGTACCGAGCCGTACAGCGTCCAACACGAAATCGGCATTAACAGGCTTCTTTCATCAAAAAAAGATTCCATAATGATTATATGCTTCCTTGATACTATCAGATGGCTTAACAAAGCTGCTCTAAGAAAATGGGATAGTAATC
>UZAF01016151.1:57700-94669 GCA_900617895.1 Haemonchus placei
AAATATGTAACAGCCTAATCATTGACATGTATTACGGAAGGGCGGGGGTGGGGTAGTGGTAGTGGCGCATTATCACGCAGTTATAGTCACGGATTCGAATTCTGGATTGATATCCGCCTTAGCAAACCAAACCTTCGATCCCCCGGTCGGTTAATTGAAACCAGACTTCTCTGGGAGGATAAAAGCACTGACTTGTATATCGGCTGGCCACCATAAGTCATTGTGTGGGGCATATACACATTTACGATCCTGAATTGAAGTCGAATGGAGGGGCGCACACCTCAGACGGAATTGATCAACTACAGAAGAATTTAAAGCTACTTATTAGATATTAAAGAAAATAATATGCATACTAACATGCATGAGATAGCAAATAGCAGTATGCATACGCTTAGAAATATTTGAAAAAGGAGATAAGAAAGAAACTCGCAAAAAAAAGAAATATTACCCGTTTAGTATCAGTTTCAGACCAAATTTTTTTCCTGAAGAAAACCTGGAAGTGAAGTGTGTTTGGAATTTCGAAATCATTTGAAGGGTTGATAAACTCTCGGGTATCGTTAGTTCTACCCCATAAAAACGAGCGGCCGCAGCTATCAACGTCTCCACACATCGGTGAGAGTGCCAGAAGGTTATAAACCCATAATAATCGATGGAATTCATCTAGAAGAAGTCTCTGGGGAAGTATGAGCGTTTTTAAGAATTCTAGTTGAAAATTGCTTCAATGAGATCGGGAATGTGAAGACATCAAGTAGCATTGTCTCAGAGGTGCGATAGGAGTCAGTATGAATGGGTTGCGTTGGTTGGTTGGGAGTGTAAGGGCGTTTTAAGAAGTATGGTACACATACGGCACACACACACCACACACAGTCACACAATCCTATCAAAGGACGTGTTTTCATGTCGCGCGCGACGACCAAATCGCCTATGGCCTTCTGCGAGTTACTTTGTCCTGTCAGCTGCTGGGTGGTGCCTAGGCACTCTCTCAGTGCTGGATCGCTATACTGGACTTACTATTCGTGAATGTTCCTCTCGATTTCTGCCTAGGGTCTGGAGAGCCAATTTGGAAGAATGACTCCTTCACATTATCTTCCCGGCTCCCTCTGGATGGAAGCTCTGGAGATGGAAGCTACCACAGGTCATCAACACCGTCTAAGGTCTGTAGCTTAGCACAACGCCGGTTTATGGCAGGTGATGTCACGGCATACTTTAAAGGTTATAATTACGCTGTTGACGTAATCAAGTGTGGTACAGATAACAGTTTGGAAGGTACTTAACAACCAACGTAATTGTATTTGTGGGGTGGAACCGATCGGAAGGATAAATATGCTCCCTCAGGTTTCCGAAGAATCTGAAGCATTTAAAAGATTATGGACATGTGGGCATAAAGATCATAAGGGCGAGGGTCAGGAACAGGCTAGACTTTGCTGACAAGAAAGACGACACACGACGGATAGGTCACTCGAGCTAATAACTGCATCGCATCAAGTTAGCGATGGAACCTCGGGGTTTATCATAGTGATAAGGTGGCAAGCGCCCACGGTGTAAAGCTCGTCCTGAATGAGTGGGCGAATTACTTGCATAAACCTACAATACATTCAGTACACTACTTTACTCCTTCTGAGCAATATCAGGTAAAATTGATGCTTCTCGGAGAACCGTGAACGGAGGTCGAGAGTCATTACTTCTTTCGAGAAGTAGAGAAGTAGCAGCCACCATGATGAATCATGGTAGATAATGAGAAGATGTCAGTAGAGTATATTTTTGACAGAGAATGTAGAAGACACGGTCGTTTGATACCATCCCATGGGTCACTAGTGCAGTGAAAACGCAGCCTGTCATGCAAGCCTTCGTTGCAACTACTAGGAGTAGGATCCCATAGAAGGTGATGAAGATCGGGAGTTGAACTGAACGTCGTAAATGTCGTCGTCATGGCAGTAGGGAGTTGAACGTGGATGGCTGCTGTTAGCGGCGGCTGTGGCGGCGGCGTCGACGTCGGGCCGCTCGAGGGGATGAGACGGCGATCAGCCGGCTCAGCCCAGCCGAACCTAATGGCAAACTGCCGAAATCGCACTGAACACACTGTGGAGTCGTAGGAGACACCAGAGCAACCCTGAGCAGCTTTCGAAAGGAATCTGAAAGCATTGCGAGCCGAAGTCTCGGTAACCTTCCGGAGTGAACCTCTTCCAGCTGCATCCAGGATCATTTCAAGAGGAAATTCTTTAGGAACTCCCTTTCAAAATGACCTCTGAGTTCACGTTCAAGTTTGATTCGAAAAGGTACTAAGACTCCGACCGGTGATGACCTTAAACTCCTCATGAAGACCTCAAGAGTTGGGAATGATTATGGCTTTAGGCTACGTGAACCAGTTCACCATATGGTCCATGAACACCAACTTGCTGTATCCTTCGAGGTCTCTGAAAGATTCCATTGCGATTTCTACTATTTGAAGGGGATGAAAATGCACAACTCGAATAGTGGATCCATTTAATAAACTTCGGCTCGGGGGAACTCTGACAGTGGACACTTTTGTAACTTTTTGCCCTACTGAAGTTCCGCTTCCGGGAAGACCTTCCTGCCGAAAAGCTAAGGCTCACCCCTTGAGCCTACTGGAGAGTTCCAGAGATTGCATCACCCTGTTCCCATGCCGAGGTTAATAGAATCCTTCACATGGGCGTAGTTCTTTGCTGACTCCACTTCGTTACAGACTGCTGGTCCGTGTCTCTAGCTATCAACGGGAAACCTTCGGGACCCTAGCTCAAACATAGGATTAGAGCTATTTACCGCGTTGGCGGCAGATATAAAGGAACTCCTTGACAAACTTGTCAATTGGCTTCGTAGATGCAGCCCATCCGACTGACTAGCGGCATCATGTCTGAGTGGGTGTTTGACGACAGCGACGGCGCCAAACCGCTGAAAAGGACGACAGCCGCTAATCTCTTGCTAACTCTATAGGCTCATAGTTGGAGAACAAATAGACATGATCGGTCCAGAGGGTTAAGTACCTTGGAACATGTGCTATGATAACGACAGCTAATTAGTATTAAGCTTTTTAGCACTTTGCCTTACTACGTTTTCATGAGATAGTCGCCTCATACAGTCAGATGCCACTACGTATTTTATCGATTCGTTTATTATGTCTTTAATCAATACATTCGAGGGCACACATACACACAAGGATAATGGTGGTATGGGATAAGGATCAAGCTTTCTTCAGTCAAAGAGAGCTGCAGAGGGGTTTAGAGAAACTTTGCTTAATATCAAAGTTGGTATTGATGGGCAAGATTAACCACTCCCACATGGCACAAAATATCGACTAAACTCTGCCATATCCTCCCACAAGGGAATCATCACCACTTTTCCGCTTCAATTTTCCTCTCTCCATTCAATCGCGGATTTCAGCGATCCACCATTCCAGAAAGTCTTAGTCCACATGACGAGTTGGGTTCATAAACTGTACGAAGGGCATGTCGTTGTGAAAAATCCCTAATTCGACGTGGACAAATCCATCAGCGATCCGATAAAGGCGATATAACTGGTAAAATCTGTACAGGATAATTCCATTGGTGGAAGGGCTATCTGCTAAGCAGTTCGCATAATTCGCATAATTCTTTTTGTATCTAATTCACTCAATGATAATAAAAATAGACAGAAGGTGTTCATAAGGCACCGCGTTTCTCTTAAGCTTCTCGCTTTCCCTCATATCCTTTTAACCGTTCTCTTTTATGTAATCATGGGGACATTTCGTATTACTGGACGAGTTGCTTCGTGACTGAAGTTTTCTGATACTGAACAAAGTTAAATAAACTTGGATGTTTATTCTAATAAGCCTACTGGGCAGTTTCAATTTATATATATACATATCTATTCATTTATTAGTTTTGCTATTTCAAACAGATTGGTAGTAGTGGTTGCTAAGAAAATGGGTTTCTGAAGGCCTTGAAGCTAAGAATCGTATGCAAGGGTCCCTCGACAGTTCTAGAAAGTTCTATTCGTATATCCGGCTTTACGAATACGAGAAATAATTATCTAAAACGATTCCATGCTACCCCGTGATCGGCTTAACAGACAAAAACAGACAGATATGTCACATTTCTTCTTTCACGAGATCCGTTGAGCACTCGTAGAAATTGGAAAATTATAATCATAAGAATTGCATAATCCTTTAGCATTTGTATGATTTGTTATTCGCTACAGCCAAACTCCCACACACACATTCGTACACCCTTGCAATATGAATTCATATTGGCCCATGGATTATGGTAACTATTCGAAATGGTTGGAAGTCCGGTTTCGAGGCCGTAGAATGTCACCCGACCGCCGACGAGCACCTACGCTCGTCGGTGGCCTCGCGGTGAATAATGATGTTCGCTTATGCATATAAGCGGATCATTCGAATGTTCAATGATACAGTAGTTGCTTTCCGGTTTTCAGACATCACGTTCGGTCAAAGTTTTCTGCCGACATCATCACCCTAGAGAACATCCATAGCTAGCACGAAGGCTACTGCTCAAATACATCAGTTGAAAGAAAGTGATGGATGAGCAGTGGTTCGCCAAAGCTGCTCAAAATAGGAATAGAAGTCTTGTAAACAGCGTAGGTCTACCAGGAGCCGTGAACTCCCACCTTATGAGGGCTGTCGATCAATGGAGGTCGTTCATCTTGATTCGAAGGAGGTTGGACACCCAGCGGTGGATTACGTACCAACTAATCCGAACAGCTGTACTGTATCGGGTTGGCCGGGTTCGATCACCATGTGATCGGCGTCATGATGGCAGAGATGTTGCAATTTGAGAATGTGACGGTGTTGTAGGTTTTTTTTCCTAACCTTTTGAGAGTAGAGGGGAGAGAACGTCAAATCTGAGTCGAGGGAATCAATCTGGCGAAATCGCTTCCCCGATACAAGGTTTCACTTTAACGGGTTTCTGATTCCCTCTTTGAATTCTGCTTTCTGCTGATTTACTGATTGATTATAGAGCATACACCAAGATTATAAGAGTCGGCTACACCTTTCCACTACTCAGGTATACGCAGAATAGGCAAAAATAGTATTGATAATCGTCTGGGCTTAGAAAACGAATAGAAGGGATGAAAAGACTACTCTTCGAAACCGCAGTTATTCAGCAAGCCCAACTTCTGTGCGATATTATTGATGTCTGGCTTTCGCAAGGTGGAAGGCACCTACGTCATCAACAACAAGTTGCCCTCCCTTGGCTGAGTATCCTGATAACAGACATTGTGAACTGGATTTTGGTAAACTGAGGCCTCCCGAAATGTTTTTCATAATAAAAACTCTTGGAACTATTCCTTATCCTTGGTTGAATTCAGAAAGTCTTTGAAGGCAGTTTAACTCTAACCTATGTGCATGACCCTTGCAAAATGCAAAATCATGTGAGAGCGGCTCCCAGCATGATGGTCAGCAGTATATAGGAAGTATTTATACTTAGCTGATCTTTGCGTCAATCAATACTCATTAGAAGTGTTGCCGAACTCTACGCATTGATCGATATGCATCAGAAGTGTTGCGGTATTCAGTGGTCGCCTTAGTACGATAATCTGCTTTCTTGGTAATCAGCTCCTTAGGTTTGCATTAGTGCTTTAGTGGGCAATTCAATTCAATCATTCGATGGAATTTGTGTTGTCGTTGGCGCTGCCGTCGCACTGGCCCGGCCTAGCAGTCACTTATCAGTGATTGTTATCGCTTTAATCACACCTATACTAGTCACCAAAAGGTGGGGCAGTGAGAATGTCTAAGCCGAAAAATCAACACTACCCGCCCCGGTTATGTGAGGCGCTCGCTGCACGACCGTCGAGAATGAAACTAAACAACAGGGACACATACACACACACAGATGCCATGCCACCCATATCGATCAACCGATCAATACTGTATTGATTCCCTGCTTTTTGTTGTCATTTACAGCTTGTCCTTTCGAAATAGTGCAGTGCAGAGATAGCATTTGAACTTGATGTCTTCATTAGCGCAGTTTTTGGCTACTATCGATCTCTTTTTTCGATGTGACGATTATCAGGGGAGTTCAAGTGTCTCAAGAAATGTCCTGTTTTGTCAGATGATTAGCAACTGTGCAATCAAGACGATGCCTCAGAAAAAGGCATTGATTTTCTGATCATTCTTTCACTCTTTTTTACCCCTTTTATTTTCTCGCTGCTTGATTTATGGAGCGCCGGGTTATCAGTTCATGTAGCTAGTTCGCCATACTACCATACTTTTAAGAGAATATCATAATAACGAGTGATCCTTGTTTGGAGGTTCTTCAGGGTATCATGAGTGTTCTTCGCGAAGACGGCGACGGCTACACACGTACACACCACAAGCCACTTTCCATTACGATGATTAGTTTGAGACAGTCGGCAAATCCTCGAATAGCCGTAAGCTTATCCAGCCCATCCTTCTGATTTCCACTATTCATTTCTACGACTGCTCCTTCGCCTTGCAGTTGCTGTTAGTGGTTTTCTGAATTACCAACGATGGCGTCTTCAGGTGGTGGTAGCCATAATCATTCAAATAATCTTAATCTGGTGAGTGCAATCTATACCTTCGGTAGAAGTCGTTAGATATTTCAGGCATATCTTAGGAATTTTGAGAATTGGGGTATATTCTAGTCGTGAATACGACCAACCAGTCAGTTGGATGAGGCGGTTCGTGAAATGGTCGTCTTTCTTTCGTCGTCTTGAGAATCCCAACATCGCTGTGGTTTCACGTTGCCACTAGTATCAAGAATTTCTGAAGATTATAGGGATCACATAGAAAGTTCTTAGTTGCTTATTATAGGTGTCAGGTGTAATAGTTGCTCAGGTAGGAGAAGCGGTTGTGTATTATAGATCATTTCGATTCATCTCCTACATCATTTCGAGAAAGTTCGTGAGCTAAATAGAAGACTAGGAGTCAAGGTCGACGGAGAAATACCCCTTTTAATCTGATCAGGAACAGCATGTTTACTTTACTAAGCGTCTGTCAACAATGAGCGAACCAGGTTTATCAGGATTATTTACGGATTTGAGGCAACATTTGTGCAGTAGCAAAGCGATAGCGCCGAATGGTCTCTTAGGAAGTCTAGGTTATTTGCAATCCCTAAAGTACCTTCTTGGACACCTATGGGCCAGTGTTTCATTGTATTCGACAGCAAATCAAGTCGTGCTAGCAAAAACCTTGTGCTGCATTCCAGCAGTACCGCCTCGGTGTCGTTCCTGTCAGCAGCAGCTGCTGTTTTTCAACGTTCTACTTTTTTCTGTACCGTATTCGCATCGTTTCCCAATCGCTTCTTCTTCTCACTTTCATTGTCAAGCTGCCTGTTTGTGTGTAGGTAGAGTGTGGTCCTCTATCAGTGAAGCGTGTCCCACTACCGTAATCCGTGCAGGCCCCACCAAACAACCAGCTTCGTCGCTCAAACAATGAGCGCAGCCCGCTGCCCTGTCCACGGCTCCCATTGGTCGGACAGCCGGGGGCGGTGCCTGCGAGGCGAGAGAGCGTCGGCGGCCGCAGGGCGACGCGGAGACAGTGCCGTGGAGGGGCGTGTCGCGATGCGGATTGCGTAGCAAAATCGCATTGACGTTGGCTCAGCCGCCGGCTCGCCGCTCTCCAGCTCGTGGTTTATCGTAATCTGAGGATGATGTGATAGGCTTATCGGGTCGAGACCGCCGCCGCCGTCGTCGCCGCCCAACAGTCGCTTCAGCGACTCCTGGCGATTCGTTTTCGCCTGGTTTCTGGCGACGGCTCAGAATGGCTTCGGCTAGACGACGACGACCGCGTGGCTCTCGACAAGGTAAGCCCCAGCTAAGCTCTTCTCTCCCACTCAGCTCATCTTCTTAATGTGTTACTTGACTTTTTCGCTTCGTCTACAACATTAGCTTCTTTCAAAATCCGTGAATTATCGCCTCTAAATTCATCGCCTTGCTACATACATATTTTGCTGAGCATCTTGTTTTCCTATAGGCAAATCTCGACCACGTTGCATCAGATGATACCTACGTCAACGATGAACAACGGAAATTTTGTAAGTTTTCATGGTTACAAATCAATCCTTTCATTTTTGATGTGGAAGCAGTGGGATACAACGTTGTAGAACATTGGACCTATTCGATCAATCCAACTACGTCGTGGAAGGTTCTCGTCAGCAAGCGAATTCCCTTCGTTCAAAGTTATTTTAGTACCTTTGTGATAGTGTGAACCCGTTTTTGCTATCATTGAGAAATTCTGGTCTTTCCTTGCATGGCTTTCACCCAATCAATCAATCTCCTTCCTGAACACCATCGAGCTTTCTGTTATGAAAATTTAGTGACATATGGAGGCGTCATCGAAAGGCGCCTTTTCCTCTGTTATAAAGTTTACTTGACAAACTGTGTGCAGAAGTCTAGTCTCAATGAACTCGGCGTTGTTCGTCACAAAGGGGGCAAAAGTTTTGATTAGGGAGTCTAATCTGCGCTTGCTTATCACATCGTACCATTGATGTTGTTTCTAGATAGGGCTTTGGACACTTCGTACCCTCGAGTTTGCATTTGTGAAGAGTGCTTGCGATTTCCTGACTGACGCTGTCCTCAGAAAACGGACCATGAGAATGCTTATAAAGTATCATAAAATAAGGGAATATGTCAAATTTCATGTGGTCTGACGCCTGAATCGAATTTATGAACGGATTTTTGAAACCACTCCAGGATTTAAGTTAGCCAGACAATTGCGGATATAAATGACAGACTTTAAACGTTCAACCATTCCATCCATGAACTGGGTGAGCATTGTAAGAGCGGTTGAATTTGGTGCACTCATGAACTCCCAGACGTTTCAATGATGCTGACTTCCACAGATTGATTTCTGAGGCTCAAACCTGGGCTCCCTACAGACGTGAATGTACCGTGATTCCACCATTTGAGTCCAATTTCGCTAAACAATTCATTATCGGGCTGGAATTTCATGTGACTTCTTGATTGTCAGCTGCTTATTATGAGCGTTTAAAATCCAATTTCTTATAGAAATACAAAGATAACAGTACCATTGTCAGCGATAATCAGCTATTAAGGTGGAGTCGAGGTGAGATGATCCTCGAATGATTTCAGCATAAAAAGTTTCCAGAATGTACTTTTGAGACCAATACGAAGTTGTTTGGGCAGTTAACGCCACGTAAGGTGCCACATATCACCCAAAGTCCCAAGTGAGTAAGTGTGTGACCACCGGATATTCCTGGCATCATTTTAGATGCCACTGGAACAGGGCCTATCACGAGAAATAACCAGAGTAGCTACGAAAACGTGCCTAGGGTTATCAATAGAGTCCACAGATTACTGTAGCTTGTCAGTTAATTTTATGTATTTACAGTCGATGCCGTACATTCCGTCGGTGTCATCCGCAGCTGCGGCCAATATGTCATCGGTGGCGAACATGACGGCAGCTTACTTCAACTCGAAAAGTGCCGCCTATGGAGCTCCACATCTTGGTTTTCCAACAGCACCCACACACAACTTTCTACCAACTGGTATGGGTTACATTGGAGGAAGTTTGGCGGAATGTCAACCTGCTGGTCTTGCATGGAACGCTGGAGGACCACCAAGGTAAGGCAGCATTGTTTTTGAAGGAAATTCGGCAGCAGGATCACCTACACTGGCATGAAAGTTGGGCTGTCATGGAAGTGGTTCGGGGCAACTGCGAACTTTTCTTTTCAACCGGAAATGAAAACTTGTGCTCGTTAACACTACTTGAGGTTAACTTAGCACTCCGCCCAGCATTCCAGAATGGTTTGAGAAAAGTGTCTAATTTTGCACTGAATTAGGCTAATCCAATTTTGGTGGGAAGTATTGTACCATGAAGTTCACACAATTCCTCTAATTTATGATAGGGTTTACTACTTGCCCGAACTACCAGTTGTTTATTATCCCCTATGCAGTCGCTCACCTGCTCACTAACTTTGGCCCCATTTCCACCGTTTTGACCCTCCCTTATCAAAGGTCGGGCATACCGGATGTTTGTGTCATTATAACCGATAATAACCATAGTGGCATCGAACCTGGTAATGTAACAAAGTAGGAATTAAGACGAACTACTTAACTTTCAATGAAACATGGGTGATAGGGACAAAATAGACATTCTCAACTGAATTTCTGTCGGGAACCCCAATCATTATGGTGAGCTCTGAGAGCAGAGCATGTCCGAGGCTTGTCTGAGTAGTTTTCATGGGCTCGATGAACCACTTGAATTCACCAAAATCGGCTATCATATTTTTGTCCCCCCTCCAACCCCTCCCCCCTCCCCTCCCTCTCCTGAATGGTCGCTTACACTAGGACGGGTAAACCTAAGGGACTGGCAGGCGTTATGAATCTTTTCTCATACGGGTTTTCAAATAACATAGTCTCGGCACAAAACAAACTTCTCATATCGGTAGCTGACGGGTGTGCCATCACTCCGCTCTGCTCCGATAGACCACTCGCTATCGCAATGTGGCTATCTCATAAGTTTGTCTATACACAGTTGCGTGGAATCTTCGTATATTTGACTTAGTTGAACTTGTAAATGGCTTGGTTCCGCAACAAAATAATTTTTCATCAAACGCAGGTTGCTTCTAATAGACCCAGAACAATGTTGACAGCCCTGCAGTTTCGAGACTGCACCGTTGAGTAGAGTAGACCTTAGAAAACCATAAGGAGAAGAGAGTGGGCCGTTGAGCATTGATTAGTTCCCGGAAGGATTCCTCTCCGCGGCCTACAAATACCATGCCTTTCACAAGTTTGTTCAAAATTTGAGACTTTCCCAAACAAAACCAGTATGTAACTGATTTCAGGAAGCAGCGACGGGAACGTACTACGTTCACTCGAAGCCAACTGGAAATTCTGGAACATGCCTTCTTGAAGACAAGATATCCGGATATTTTCATGAGAGAGGATATGGCGCTAAAGATTCAGCTGCCCGAGAGTCGTGTACAGGTACAGTCCATTTCGAGCTTTGCATGGTTTGGTCCGAAATTGGGTATGAGGAGATTGGTGTAAATAATGAGCTCTATGAGACCCTGTTGCTTCAGGAATGAGTTATAACTTCTTTTTGCAGAACTGGTAATATAATTCTCCTTTAGAAAAATTACCCCACCCCAACTGTCGTAACAGCACGTTTGGGAATGAAGTTAACTTAACTCATGATTATTATAGCTGAAATACGGGAGTTCAGGGAGCTCCCAAATTTTCGGTGAGGTTTATCAGCTCTGCAAATGGTCTCCATTGATCACACACTATTTTTCCGTCACAGGCGTGCAAGGGGACATGCGCTCGTCCAAAACTCGTTCCTACCGTAACCATCGGGCACGGCCTCCGTCCTCGATTGGCGACCAAATAGAAATCGTTTAGCACGACCATATCGATTCAATAGAAATACATGAGAGTAGAGAAAATAAACTATGGATACCAAAAATGGTTGAGGGATTGAAATGAATCGCGCTAGAAATGGTTATTCCAGCAATCCATTGGGAAGCCTCAAAAAGGGTCCTTGGATGAACTACTGGGAAGACTGTGGAAGTGGTCAAAGTGAAACAAATTGTACAAGGGCGCTTCTGAGAGCGGATTCTCAGCCTAAGCGCCGTCCCTCTTGTGGCAAATAGTAACCCGATCAGATTAGATTAACGTTAACAAGTAGCAAATTATTAATTACTCTAAAAAATCGCAAAAGTCAATAGCTAAGCTATTTCAGGTATGGTTCAAAAACCGTCGCGCAAAGGCTCGCCAGCAGAAGAAATCTCAGCAGAACAGTTCGGGTGGTAGCAGCGGGTCATCGTCTACCGAAGGCACTAACTCAACTACCGATGGTGATGTAAATGTAAGATACACATCAAGGACGGCAGATGTCTATAAATGCTTATTTTCTCAGAGGTCTAAATAGGAACATTCCAGATCAAATCCGAAGAACCAGGAGAGTCGACTTTGAGCGAACACTCACAGAGCCCATGTCCCGACGAGAAGGCGGCTCCGGCCAGCTATCTGAGCAGCACCGCTTCGCCGAACAACTATGCAGCCGCATCGTTCCGACCACAAGCGCAGTACAGTTACGGTGAGTACAGGTCGATATCATGAAATTGACCTAAAACCGGACTCAATCGATTTTAAGCCGATCGATAAACCTACTTTTCAGCAAACTACCAAAGCCCCATGGACTACTTTCAATATACTCAACCGGCGGCTGGAACCACCACAAATCCGTATGGTATGGAAACATGGAAATTCCAGCCAATGGGTTAAATGATCCATCACCAACTCCTATATCATTGATTTATTGATTGGTGACAGACGCATGCGCCCCATTCTTTATTGTAATCGATTCTTCACCGGCGTGTCTCTTCGGTTGCCGTACTGTCTCTTTCATCGCTTCATCGTCGCAATGTTTAGACGCAATTATCACACTATCATATTCATCTTTATCTGGTATTCAGTCGGAAGCTGTCATCGGCTGATTTCTAACCTATCTCAGTTCAACTTATGGCTATACGCCAAACATCAACCAGTGACCCCAGTTTACGCAAAATGTGATTCCCATACTTGGCTCGTTATGATTATTATTGATTTATTGGATATTTTATGTGAACAGTGAACATACGTTTGGACATGCTTAGATGACAAAGCTGCACTTCATTACTACGTTGATATAGTTTTCCCATATTTGGTGAACGTGCCTATGTACGAATTCGAAATCATACCATGTTTTCAATGGGTAAAACGATAGCTACGTATTCTGCAAGTTCGGCCACTTTCCGCCACCTTTCCTAATGAAAATTTCGGTGGATTTTCAATTAAAGTCTGATTTATAATGAGATTCCCACTCGTCAAAGAGTTAATGTAGTAATCAATATAGTATTGCTTGTATGGAAATTAAATGATTCTGTTCATACTAGTTTCTAGAGATTTTGTCGTTCTCGTCAGGCTAGACTTTTATCTATATATATTTCGTGATTAAAGCATGTTGTGCACTGTACGTTAGTATCTAAAATTCAATTTCATACAGCTTTATACTTTTAATTTTGAAAATTCGAGTTGCAAGTGTTTTTTTTTCTGTTGATTACTAAAGTGTAGCTGTGCTCATGTTATAGAATAAAGTGATTGTCCTCTATTCAGCAACTTTTCTGTTTATAAAACTTGATAAGCCTTATCGATAAGGACGGAGGTGGTCAGTGGTCAGTGGCGCCACTATCACACACGATGGTCACGGGTTCGGATCCTGAATCGATATCCGCCCAGGCCGACCAAGACTTCCACCCCTCGGGGGTCGGTGAATTGGTACCAGACTCATCTGGGAAGATAAAAGCACTAACTTGTACATCGGCTGGCCACCACAACTCATTGTATAAGTCACATACGCATTCAATACGCCCTACGATTCTAAATGAGAGTCGGATGCGAGGGGGCATTCTCCAAACGGGACTGTTTGACGCCCGGAGACTTCATCGTTCCGCTTTTAAATCTACATATCAACTGCTGGGCTGCAGTATGTACTGGAGAAACTGGTTCTTGTTTGCAGGATTGTTGAATCTGCAACCATTCAGGTGAACTGTGGTGTCCATTTCTCCCGGGTGGATGTGGATCAGCTGGTTTGATCAGCCGTTTCTTCTTAAGCAAGACGTTCACACAAAAAACTCGCTCACTGGGTTCGCTATAAATATGTCACTCAGTGAAAAGCAAGTTACTTATTTAAAGTCATCAGGAATTCGCAAAACTTCAATACTGACACAAGTATGTAGGTCTCAGAAGTATAATTTAATTCAATAGGCTTTTTTCTGGCAGTAATATCAGTCTTTATACGTGAGAAAGGGTCTCTACGGCAAAGTTGCTGAAAAATTTCGCTCCACACTTTTCTGACCAGCCACTGAACAGCCCATAGCCACTAATACCGAACGGCTGGTTCGTCAAAGCAATAATTCTTGCATAACTGGAGACAGTGCTTTTCTGCAATTCCAGCAAACAGAAAAGTCTGGGCTTTCAGAATTCAAGATTGTGATGTTCGACTGGAAGGCTTCACCTTTGCAAGGAAAAGTAAAAAAGAAACCACTGCGTGTACTCGAAAATATGCGTAGGGTCAAAATTAGAAGCATAGGAGAGCCCCACAAAGTGTTGCAGCAGAGGTATCCATAACTATGAAGCGTCCCTTAAAGAACGCAATCGCCGGGTGCATGTGCATCAAATTACCTGAGTGGAACTCACCGATAAAACTCTGAATTAGCTAATTGTAGAAAGATGGGCAAAACTCTCTCTGCACAATTTACCTTTTTCCTTATTTTTTGAGCGTTAATCCCGCCCAGTCGCGTGATCCGCTGTTCTTGTTAGTCTCCTGCATTTCAATCTACCTACAGCATCTTGTACTGCCACCCCGATATCGGCGGGGTCCTTTCTCGATCTTTCCACCCCTTCTTTGGGGCTGAGCCCGATTCCATACTGCACAAATGTGTACAGGAAATTCCCAACATTGTCCTTTTCAAAATGCGTTGAGCAACAGCATGTTGTTTCTGCTTTGAAGAGGCCGAGACTTCGAGGTGTAAGTCAAAGCGGGAAGGAGGCATTGTCGAAAAGGTGAGCGCGGAGTCGGGTTTTAAATGGTCCCCACCCGCGCATTTTCTTCTGCTCAGCTCAGGAGCTGGGTCACTAAACATGTTGAGTTCTCGACCTGGATACACGTGGCGAGAGCACCTAGACAAAATCGTTCTGTTCAACGTTAGGAGATACCAATCCGTTCCTCATAATTATCGTCTTCGTTGGGTTCAATCTTTAGCCGATCTTTACACAAGCGCTGTCAAATTCGGCTAGCACTCCCTGCTTGGTGTTCGGTGATATAAGCACGATACGAAATAGGTAGCGGCCGCCAGCTCTAACTCTCAATAACCGACAAGACAGATTTGGCGGCACTTACTAATCTAGCTGGGACCTTCCTTCGTATACAGCAACACAGTAATGTCAGTTCTCTACGACGACGACAGTTTGTATAAAGGCGGGTAACGCGTTAACTGTTTGGGAGACAGCTGTCTGCTGGCAGACTCTTCAGATGTCCTGATTTGATACTCTCGGGAACAGGTCGTACAATCCTTCATCGACGAGATTGCATGTCGAGTTTCAGGGAAGAAAACCGAGGGAGCGATATATCCTTCATGCCTAGGATGAAAGGAAGGCAGTCAGACGTTACTCTCGGAGAGATCCGAATAAAAATCGAAAGAAACTTTTTCCATTGCCCTTCGAAATGCAGTGACTGTTCCGTCAGCACGACGAGCAAAACTGTGTTGGTCATTTTTTGACAACGTCCGTCAATCTAAGCAAATGCTCTTCCCGGTTCTGGTGCCTTCGTCCATAACTGCTGCTCCTCTCCTTCCAGATCGACGTCTCTCCGCATTGCTTCGTAGGTCCAGGCGTCTATTGATTATTGTCTGTAGCTCGTGCGATTTCACGGAGGTGCATCAGCTGAAGAAACTCGGGGGAGAGACGTCACTTGTCTACTTGTAGACTCCCTGCTTTCCTAGAATTATCGTGAAGGTATCCAACGAGCCGTTTGTATTCTTCATCAATGTTGTCGATAACTGAATCATCCCAGAGATTTGCAAGGAGAGCAAAGCGACTCTAAATGTTCTATCTCGAAACTTCGTTTCCTGAAATTCGCAGCTTTGTTTTCAAGCACTGAGAAACAGAATCCACGGAAGAGAAGACGACGTTTCGAGCTCGTATAGAACTTCGAAACAACAGCGATGTCAGTCAAGCAAAACTTCCAATTGGAGGCGATGTGGTCAGTTTCATTATGGGTTTGTCAGAGAATTTTCTTGTCATCTAAAGAGCTTCGGAAACTACGAATTACCGTGGATAAAATGTGTTCAAAATGAACACAAACTGCTCCACAGCCTGTTTGTTCCAATCCACTTCGTAGATCGCGGTGTGAAACTCTTTAGCCGTTCCTCCTTCGAATTTATCTGTGCTGAAATTTACAGACAGAGACTTTAAAGGAAACGTGGTCCCTTCTGTTGGGCCTTTTCAGGCTCATATGAGATGCCTACAGTTCATCTCATTGAAGCTTGATGTTGGTGGGTATGCAACGAAGATTGCTAGGGCTGAGACTGATCCATACTTCTTCAATCGCAAACTTCGGATAAGAGTTTCCAAACCACCGTATGAAACTTCTATTGGCTCTGAAGTCGCATATTTCGGAGCAGCATAAGAGTTACTCTACAGCCTCGTCGGTGGTGGAGGCGTCAGACTTTCCATTTCAGGAAAACACTTAATCTTGCTTGCTTGCATTATTACACTCTTTCACACTACACTCTTGCGAGCGAACCGATCGTGCTCTGAAAGTACAGTTACCATCTTAGTCCTTCTCCTTCAGAAGGTCTGGCTATGGCCTTACGATTTTAGAAACTCTCCAAAACAATCTTACCCAGTGCTGCCGTTAGGAAGCTTGCTCGAAATCAGCGTAATTAGACCTATTTATGCAATAATTTTTGACATATAGGCACATGCAGCACATCGGGCCCTGACATGGGGGCTGGGTAGATTCCAAGTAGTCAGTTAGGCAATCTCTGAGTAGACACTGATTGACGGCGCCTAGCAATGCGCAACGGACTGTTTTTCTTGCAGTCTGCTCTAATTTCTGTAGAATTAGCTAAGCGGAAATGCGGAAATCTCTCACAAACTCCAAAGGGAAGCGAAGTCATCCCAACTGATGAACGTCTTGAAACTCGTTTCCTAAAACTCGCATCTCTGTCTCCACGCATTGAAAACAGAATCCAGAACAGAGAATGCGTGACATTATATGGAGTAGAGCTTTGGATTTATCGCTTGCTTCCCGACGGTATCAAAAACCTGTCAAAATCCAGTGGGCTAATTATGATCATCTGTTTTTTCATAGTTTCGCATCAACGACTGCTAACTTTCTTATAAATAGAATACGTTCGTTGTGGCGTCAAGATGTAGGAGGGCAAAAACTGATGTGACGAATGCATGCGTCATCTAATCCTTTAAAAACTTGTGGCATGTTTTCAAATACGGATTCTATTACCGAAAAATGATACAAGTGCCAGTAAGTCAATGGAGAATAGTGTTTATTGCCATCATTTCATGGGGCATCACAAAGACCTTCACTCTTGTTACAACGACACTGCTGGCAGTTGCACATTGAGCAAACATTTCCTTTCTCATAGATGTCAGCTGCAATCAAATTGCCTCTGAAACAAGGTTTTTCACAGAGCGGATAAATTCGGAAGGGAGAAAACATCATACAGAAGCGCTACAATTTCAACGCAAGAAGTCGAGAATGCTAGAAACCCTTAACTTGTGAAAACATACCGTTTCTGGTACTGGCAACCTGCGAGCACAAATTTTTCACACACTTTCACACCACATCCAATTTTTCTACTTGACTGCCATACCATCTAGAATAGGTTTAGTCTCAATAAACATTCAACTTCGTTGCTAACTTTTGGTGTGACCTGAGTATAGTGTCCAACGCCTCGGTTGAACACTTGCTCCGTCAGTTTGTTCTCTTTTCCAATACCTTTGGTTTCTAGTTCACTGAACCATATTCTGGTGCTCTACGAATGACCTTTGATTAGTTGCTCGCTATAGTCTATTCAATTCCAATCATCTCACCATTGTCGCAGCGTGCGTTTTGTTCAAACGAGTCTCAGTTGACAACCAGTTGTTCTCTCCGTTTCCGCTTTTAGAGTCTCGAAATATGCATTTATTCAGCCATTTCATCATACTTTCTTCGAGTTTACAATCATAACTCTGAAAAAAAACCACGCTCACTTACCAAATCCAGGGAGCATTGTTACAAAGTACGTAAAAAATTCACCATTCTCGCCATTTTTCCGGCCGTCGGAGTAGTACCACCTTGCCTGTCATTGGCGAGACCCCTTGCAACTAAGGATCTGGAAACTTCTAGATCACATGAGGTATCAAAGCATTTCGTGGCTGAACACTAACCGATATTCGTTGTGTTTCTTGAGGAACACATCTCTGATCTCATCTGTCATTCCATTTTTCAGATTACATCGATCTGAATATGTGGTTTTAGAACTTTCAAATGAGGTGCAATGTTGTGTAATGATACGTACCAGTAGTACGAATGAGCTCAGGAGCACCTAGAATGATGTAAATCACTAAGGTGAAGGATAAGATTATTTATACTGAGTGAAATTCCATACTCACTAGATGAAGCACTGCGGAAACCACGAGCATCGTTCGAATAGAATATGCATGTCTGCAAAATATGCGCAGTGCTTTTATATTGTGGAACATCAGGTGAGCTTTCGTATTTTTCCTTATTTCAATTGGCTACGCAAATAGTTCCAGCGGCTGCAGAGCTAGATGATTCCTGAGCAAAAAATCCTTTTTATGACATCTGTAGCAACGGTATGGTATTTCAACTGCTCCGTTCCAAGTAACTCAAACTAAGACGCGTTTCAAAGTNTTCTCCCTTCCGAATTTATCCGCTCTGTGAAAAACCTTGTTTCAGAGGCAATTTGATTGCAGCTGACATCTATGAGAAAGGAAATGTTTGCTCAATGTGCAACTGCCAGCAGTGTCGTTGTAACAAGAGTGAAGGTCTTTGTGATGCCTCATGAAATGATGGCAATAAACACTATTCTCCATTGACTTACTGGCACTTGTATCAATTTTTCGGTAATAGAATCCTTAATTGAAAACATGCCACAAGTTTTTAAGGGATTAGATGATGCATGCATTCGTCACATCAGTTTTTGCCCTCCTACATCTTAACGCCACAACGAACGTATTCTATTTATAAGAAAGTTAGCAGTCTTGATGCAAAACTATGAAAAACCAGATGATCTTAATTAGCCCTTTGGATTTTGACAGGTTTTTGATACCGTCGGGAAGCAAGCGATAAATCCGAAGCTCTACTGCGTATAATATCACGCATTCTCTGTTCTGGACACTGTTCTTCAATGCGAGGAGACAGAGCTGCGAATTTAGGAAACGAGTTTCAAGACGTTCATCAGTTGGGATGGCTTCGCTTCCCTTGGGAGTTTGTGGGAGATTTCCGCTAAAGCTGTCGAACATCGCCGCGAGAGTCTTCAGGAGGCGAAGAATCTACAATAAAGCGTCTCTCTCCGAACAGTTTTGGACGCCGGTGTGGAATACAAACTTAGACTTGCACAAACGAAAGAAATCATATTAGTTCAGTGAGGTTCACACAAACTTGAGTTGCCCAAGAAACACTTCAATCATATTTGAACAAAAAATGCCAGCCACCAAGTCTCGTGGTCACAAATATGAACTGACAAAATTCGACTGCTGCGCAACAGAGCATTGCTGAGCCCTAGAATATGGTGCAAGATGTTGTTAATTCGGTTAACACTGCTGACAACAACTTTAAACAGCATTCACTTGAAAGCTAATTCTACAGAAATCAGGGCAGACTGCAAAAAACAGTCCGTTGTGCATTGCTAGGCGCCGTCAATCAGTGTCTACTCTGAGATAGCCTATTTAACTACTTGGAATCTACCCAGCTCCCATGTCAGGGCCCAAAGTGCTGCGTGTGCCTATATGTCAAAAACTGTTACAAAAATGGGTCTGATTACACTGATCTCGAAAGAGCTCCCAATACGGCAGCACTGGGTAAGATTGTTTTGGAGAGGTTCTGAAATCGTAAGGCCATAGCCAGACCTTCTAAAGGAGAAGGACTAGGATGGTAACTGTACTTCCAGAGCACGATCGGATCGCTCGCATTGAAAGAGTGGAATGATGCAGACTAGAAAGCTCAAGTGTTTCTCTGAAAAGGGTCTGACCGCCGTTGACAAGGCTGTAGAGGAACTCTTATGCTATTCCGGAATATGCGACTGCTGAGCCAATAGAAGTTTCGTACAATGTGGAAACTCGTATCCGAAGTTTGTGACTGAAAAAGCCTGGATCAGCCTCACCCTTAGCAATCTTCGTAGCATGCGCACCAACATCAAGCTTCGATGGATGAGCTGAACTGTAAGCATTTAGTATAAACCTGGAAAGGCCTAGTAGAAAGGTCCGCACTTCCTTCAAAGTCACCGTCTGTAAATTTCAACGCAGAGATAGTTTATTGAGGAACGGCTAAAGAGTTCTCCACCGTGATCTACGAAGTGGATCGGAACAAGCAGATTAAAGAGCAAACTGTGCCGATTTTGAACACATTTTATTCACGGTGAATCGTAAGCACTTTAATGGACAAGAAAGTCTTCTGGCAAACATTTTCATAATGAAACAGACCACATCGCCTCCAATCGGAAGTTTTGCTTGACTGACGTAGCTGTTGTTTCGAAGTTCTACACGAGCTAGAAACATCGTCTTCTCTACCCTAGATTCTGTTTCTCAGTGCTTGGAAACAGAGCTGCGAATTTCAGGAAACGAAGTTTCGAGATGGATCATTTAGGGTCGCTTTGCTTTCCTTGCAACTCTCTGGGATGATTCAGTTATCGACAACATTGATGAAGAATACAAACGGCTCGTTGGATACCTTCACGATAATTCTAGGAATGCAGGGAGTCTACAAGCAGACAAAAGAGGTCGCTCCGAGTTTCTTGAGCTGATGCACCGTCGGGAAACGCGCGAGCTACAGGAATCATCGATAAACGCTTGGACCTACGAAGCAATGCGGAGAGACGACGATCTGGAAGGAGAAGACCGGCAGGTATGGACGAAGCTGCCAGAGTCGGGAAGAGCATTCCCTTATGACGGAACTTCGCCAACGAAAAAACCAATACGACTTTTTTCGTCGTGCTGACGGAACAGTTACTGCATCTCGAAGGGCAATGGAGATGGTCTTCCACAATTTCTATTCTGATCTCTTCGACAGTGACGTCTGACTGCCTTCCTGTCATCTTAGGCATGAAAGATATATCTCTCCCTCGGTTTCTGAAATTCGACATGCAATCTCGTCGATGAAGGATTGTGCGGTACCTGTTCCAGAGGGTATCAAACCAGAACATATAAAGAGTCTTCCGACAAACAGCTGTCATCCGAACTCTTTCCGCGGCACCTCCCTTTATACAAACTGTCGTCGTCGTGTGTTGCTGTATAAGAAGGAAGATCCCGGCTAGATTGATAAGTGTCTGTCTGCTGTCTGTTATCAAAAAATTTTTCACACGCCTCGTCCACAACGGTATTGGGAGAATGTTAGATGAAGGACAGCCATGCGAGCAATCAGGGTTCCGGAGCGGGTCCAGAACAACTGGTCATATACACACCGTTACAAGATCCATTGAAGGCATGGGAGAGTACGGGATGCCGTTATGTCTGACGTTCGATTTGAAGAAGTCCTTTGATACTTAACAGATTGAGACGGAAGAGGTAATCCTAACACGATGAATAAGAAGGGGACCGATATGATATCGGTATCTATCGCCTGATCTGCCTGCTGTCTCTCATCTTCAAAGTTTTCATCCAACTTGTCATCCTTGACAGAACGGTGAATATTATAGAAGGACATCCATACGAACAAGCAGGGTTTCGGTAAGGGTTCAATAAATTCGGTCACATCCACAATGTTCTGACCTCATCTTTCATTCCATTTATGGGATTGCACCAATCTGTGAATATTCATTGACTGTGAGAAGAAAAGAAATACTGTGTAATAGAATTTGTTAACTAGCCAGAGCAACTTGCGTTGGGAGCGCCTGAACTTACATAGATGACTCACGTAAAGAACGATATTTGCCGTGTTATGTGGAACTCTATGCCATTTTGGAGGGCCCCACATATGTATCATACGAAGGAGAATCTCGCAAAACAATCACTGCAAATGCAATGAGAATTCTTCATCCCTCCTTTTTTCTTTCGCGACAGCACTTCACCTACTTTCATCTATAATATTCACCTTGTACTGTAAAAATGATCGATTGAGTTCTGTGAAGTAATCGGCCCTCATTAACTGAACAACTGTAAAGAACAATGATATTTATGCCTATTAGAAACCGTAGTTTATTGCTGTAATTGCCATTGTAGAGAGTATTTGACCTGGATTGCGGGTTCATAGAACGCAGGAATTTCCCACTTTGGCACCTTTCTACGTGACTCCTCAACTCGTCACTTCTACGGTGTTTCTGAGCATATCGTCGATTTGGATTCCTTGGTCATAATCGAGTGAAAGTTATTCTCGTAGGTATCCTTTCGCATCTCCGTGTATTTCCGCCCGATCTGGTTCATCCGACTGTTGAGGAGCAGGTAGTCGCTCTCGATGCGCTGGAACAGTAACATGAGCTTAGCTCGGTGTTAGATGTAGCTGTCATCGTGCAGGGAAACAGTAGAGAGGATTAGGAAGGCTCGTTCATGCGTAATAGGACTTGTACGACTACGGACAAGCAAACGTGATGGTTTACTTTATTTTGGCAAAGCTGTTTATTTATCAGTAGCCATCTCCTGGATTGAGAACAAATTGCAGGAAAACGTATGTAGGGGGGAGATCACTTCATAAGACGAAACCAGTGTTACAGTAATTTACTTTGAGCACTTACTACATAGCACTTGGGAAGTAGCCATGCAGTATCATGCGACGGCTTTTTAAGTACTGACTTATAGAATTGTCACCCATCATTGTGTTCTTCCTTTTTCAAAACACCGTAGAGCGGTACTGCCTCTAAATTTTAGATTACTACCAGTGCTGAACGGACGGGGTGCCTTGTTCCGATCGAATGGGCAGGTGCACATGTCACTTAAAAGTCTATGAACGTTCTGAAAGACGGTCAACGGATCTCACCTAAATGATACTGGTCTGCCTTCGCGTTAATCACCTCTACGCGATTACTTTCCGTGGGGTACTTTGATGGAAAGTCCGTCTGTTTACCATACAGAAACTGCAATTTTCAGTGAAATCCCACACTCAGAAACATCATTCTCGCTGCTTGACACGAAACTTTCAAAATCTTTTAGAAATGCTCGCAAATGACTTTGAGTCGAAGAGAATCACTTCGAGCATCCTTCAGATAAACAGCACATTGATTCAGTGGATCATGAAACGTTTAACTACTTTCCCCTTTCTGAGCGTATTTTTCGCAACAATGTTTAACGCCATCTTTCGTATAACATGTCTTTTTCATTATGCGTTTTTACCTTTCGCCATTACAAGCTAGGATTGTACCTACTTTTCCTGAGATTAATTAGTTTGTCACAGAACTACATAGAAGATACGACGATGTCTTTTAGAATGTGATTTTCCGATATCAGGCAGGCTTTATTCTGAGTTGCACTGAGCTGCACACGGCCTAGACGGTTCAAGTGAATCTCTTCCCCTGAAGCCACCTTTCTGCAGTGAGCTGAGAGTAACGGTTTCGTACTGCGTTAGCTATTTTCTAGGCGAGGATGGTGTAAGGGTAAGTCTCGCACTATCACACGCACGGTCATGGGTTCTGATCGCAGATTAATATTCGCCCAGGCCAACCATGCCTTCCACCCCTCTGGGTTCGCCTATTTAATACCAGACGCGCTCGCAAAGGGAAAAGCACTGGTGGTACATCGGCTTACCACTGCGGCATAGACCACATACACTTTCGAAAGCCCACTACGATTCTGAAGGGAAGTCGAATTCAAGGGCACATACCTAGAACGCGATAGGTTAATCCTCTAAGAGATTGTGCTTCTATAACAACATTGAGTCTTTGCTTTGATTTATTTTCAGTTATTACCTCTCCGCATTTTTTTGCTGTCATATCAATGCCAGCAAACATTCTGTGTCATATCAATGAATAAAAATTAAAAAGTTTCAGGTTTTAGAAGAAAATTCGAGCAATTGTCTATGAATTAGGTGAAGCTGACATTTAAGTAGATTTTGAAGATTTTGTAGAATGGGGTCGTGGCCGTGTCCTCATCGAGTCTGTTTGTCTACCACGCGACACCTTTTTGGTTCTAAAAGGTCTCGCTTACATGGCTTTTGTTCCTCAAACGTCTCGACCAGTGAAGAGCGACGCTAGCGACTGCACTTCTGTCATGTTCTATCCTCTACTATTTATTTTAATACCGTTTATTACTCCTCAACAAATGACCCTTTGCGAATATTTGCATCAACTGGGAAGAACTGATCCCTATTGCCTAGAGCACCAGAAAAGCGGTCAGTTATTCATATTCTTCATTGTTCACGAGTGATTAGATCATTTCATGTTTACCTGTTGACTAAGTTGTTTTGATTTTTCTTTGTTGATGTCTGGTCAGAAATACATAATTGCTGGCCAGTCCCACTATTTCCTTAAGGAGTGGCGAATTGAAACTGCTGAAGGTTCGGTATTGGTTAAGTCTTATCCTTGCTTTTGAACCATCACCTTACGTAGGCCTGCAGATTCTCATTGAACAAGAGAATCACCGACATCAGAAGCTTCTTCATTTTGAAAGAGGGTGAAGGAGGCGAGGGAGTTTCAAAATGGCCTTGCCCTCTAATGAAGTAGAAAAAGACGTGTCAGGCTTCAGGAGAGAATGTATAAGGATGATGGATGGTTACGAATATTGTGAATATCGCTATTTTTATTAATGTAGGTGTGATTAAGGTGCCCTCAACTGGTAGCTCACTCTACGCTTGATTTCTATTTGATTCCTCAAAAAATCGTCATAAACAACAACCATTAGTATTCTTAAGGGCCTTATCTTGAAGACACCCTGACCCTTTTTAATATTGATATTGATTCGGATATATTTCATTCAGCTCTGGCCCGGCCTTTACTTAACCCATCAAAAAGATCTATATAAGAGGAATGATGGAAGAAAGTGGGGGAGGGAGCAGATTAAGTCTCTACAAGCAGAGCAGAAACAATGAGGTACCTACAAAGAGTATCCTGAAGCTCACCTCAACGTCATTCTCTGGCGAAGCTACTTGATTTCTCATTGTTCTTGTTCAATGAAAAATACTTACATACTGCGAGAGCTAATTTTTGTTTGTACTATAACAATGTAAACTTTGCCTCTTTAGTTCCTGCTACCACAGAAGAAAGCCGTTTGGCAAAAATGATCTCGATATTAGAAGAAAGAGAAGCTCGTCGTAAAGCAGTCACATTCAGAAGAAGTCGATGGGCATTGTGCAAAACGAAAGTGTATGAGGTGCTGAGGTAGACGGCTATAATTATGGGGTTTGCATGTATATTTCATTGCAGGACTGTCGAGAAGACAAAGTGTCGTGTGAATCGGGCTACAGCTGCCTCTCTGCTGACGATGATGGCCGGTGCTGTATTAGCATGACGGCCAACGTGTTGTTACCAAGGTTATTCATCATTTTCTTATAGTTACCGAGCCATAAGTCATGCTGAGATTTTCTTCCAGTAATCCAACTGCTTGTCCATCTCCTCCAGAAATGGGCTACACATGCAGTTATGGAGGTAAAAGAACTGTGACGAGCTGGTGCCGATCAAACTCAGACTGTATGGCTGGTTCGGTACATCTTTGTTGCGACACAGGTTCATTTTTAGATTATTTATGACCACAACATACTAATTTGTTGTCGAATAGTGAGCTTCTCAATTCGTTTGGCAGGGGAGATGTTCTCCTCAAGTCCTGTGTCCTCAAATCCAATTTTGGTCAGACGCACGTGCCCCGTAGGAGCGTATGTGCTCAAATGTTGGGCTCAAATGACGAAAATTCGAAAATGGAGGGTAAGCAACCGACCAAAGTCGTAAAATCAGTCTTACTGTCGATTTTCAACCTCTGCACGCAGTACTCAACGAGTTAGTGCGGACGAAAACCGAACCGCCCAACCATTCATTTTTCCTTAGGAGCTATTTGTCTTGTATTCTAGCTTTGCACTTTCCCTTTTACATAATTATTATATGGATGTTTTACAAGGCTGCGGTTACAACGTCTGTCTGCCATCGACTGGATTTGTGCTCGACAGTGGTGAGTAGTGCTTGCTGCGAATTGTTATTAGATTGGTTATTTTTTCGCTACGGGCACGTATCTCGCATGCTCATTTCATAGAACTTTGGCTAGAGCAGTAGAGAGCTGCACTCCAGTACTGTGTGTATTAGGCTTGTGCCATACAGACAGACAGACAGACAGACAGACAGACAGACAGACAGGCAGTCAGTAGGTCAGTCAGTCAGACAGACAGACAGACTTCACTTCAAACGTCTGATAGTTCCCTATGAGAGATCCAGTCAGGATGGCTAGGTCGCTTGGTAATCGTAATTATGGTTTCTTGATTAATAGATAGAAACAAGCTCCTCTTTCCGTAGCTCCCTTTCATTCCAATAGCAATCGTGGTAATGCTCACAAGATAGACCCTTCTACGACACCAATGCCTGGCATAGCAGTTTTTCAAGTGCTCCGAAACAGCTTCAAAATCGAATTTAGGTGTTCGATCAATTGAAAACGATCGATGTCCACCCGCATCGCTACTGAGCGTTAAATGCCGGATGCACAGCAGTCGCTCAACCAATTGGTGCAACTCCGACCAGGATTGTCAGGTGAGTCTTCAATCTATTTTATGCTGGAGGAACAGCCTTTTCTGAATTATTTTCCCCTACGGTACCTCTCATTTTCAGTTGTTGACGAATTCGAAAGTACCGCAATCGTGCTGTCCCACTCCATGTGGTTACAACGCGTGCGTGGCAAACACCGGCTACCAGCTTGCCTTCGGATAAACTCCTTTGATTATATTTATAATATTATATATTAGTAAATGAATGGTTCCAATGCTGAAAAATGTGCAAGGAGTTGATGAATCCAAGGCCGTATCGCCACTGGTCGACAAGGAACAATAGTGTCAATGTTTGCATATAGTATCGTTCGCATAGCTCTATTCACACCGAAACCAGAAGGGGCTGTTCTCCTCTCGGAAACGGAACCAACGACCTTCCTCAAGATCAAGTGGAAAATCCGTCGTTCGGAGAAAATCCTCATAAAATTTAGAATGTCATAGCTTCTGAAGTGTCAACAGACGTAAGATATAGGCACAATATGGCAGACAGTGTTTCCTGCTGGTTACCCAGAAAAGCAGTATGAGTCTTTGGTTGCAGACACGTGAGCTCTTTCCGTACCGCTCTCTCTACAGCTAAGTGGAAAGTGTGGTAGCGGATTTCCTATATTCTTCCGGCAATCGAAAATCTCTCTTCGCCTTAGATTTCAAAGATTAGCGACTCTTGAACAACCTAGAAAAGTACCAGTTCACTAAATTTGCTGGTGCGGGCGTAATGTTGCACCAAGAAACACCATATTGTATCCAAATGCAACCGTACTTCGCTTAAATTCTCAAGATCAAACACTTCGAACCAGTCCGATAGTCTGTGGACGAGAATGTGTTTCTAATAGACGTTCCACGCTAATGCGTAGTTTTCTGAGCAATCTGCTGAGAAGATGTTCAGCCTGTGGTGTGTAGCGCGTACGGGACGTTTTGAAATTTATGCTTTCTCTGAGCCTGTTCCCCAACATCAGTTGAAATCGATTGCGAAAGCAGGGATCTGACCTCATAAATTTCAAGTTATTTCTTTTGGCCTGCTCTTCTTTTCTAAACAGATGCTCTTCATTTCTTCATGCCTATTGGGTTTGGGCTATTGCCAAGTAGGCCCTGGAAGATCACTTAGATTTTCATTGACGCTGTATGCATGCCCGCTCTCCCCCTCACCCATCGGTACAGAGCCCTTCCTAATCGTCTGAGCAATGTTCTACTATTCCCGATATTTTGGCAGATGTACTGACTACTGTACTTTTTCTACGGTTCTGCTGTTATCTCGTAACTTTTCAACTCAGCCAGCTAGATCTTCAAACTACAAATGTTGTGTTTGCTGAGTGATGTAAGCAATGAACAGGAAGTGGTCCTCTTAAGATAAAGATGCACATCAAAAGAACTGGAACGGATGAAGAAGTGTGTTTGGGAAGAGTAATCAATTCTAACGAGAGCCAGCTCGCACGCTATCTTGTTCACACTTTCGATAGCCACATCCTATGCAAACATTGTAACTACAGGACCGTATTTCTACTCAGCTAAAGTCATCGTTTTACTGCCACTATGATATGGCTAGGTTGTCGGCACTCGATCCCTTCTACTCTATACCTGGTTTTTGTACTTCGAAAGAAAGTCGAAGCACAAGGATGGGGTGTTGCGAGCGAAACTTCGATAACAGACGTTGACCAAGCCCGTAATTGTGCTTTCTGAAAATCATGCTAAGTGATTGTATTGGCTGACCTGCTCACACGTTGTACGTGTATGTGCTGAAAAGCTATGGCAGAAAGGCCACTATGAATGTGGGCAAACGGAGTTTTTGTAGCGCAAGGATTAATTAGTTCAGTGCCTGGAAGGCACAAGGTTCGAGTCTCGCCAGAGGCTTAAGATTTGCCGTGTTGCTGACCTTGTGAGCCTCCTTTCGCATCGCAGACTGCTTCGGAGTAGCACCACTTAACAAGAATATCGAGCCAAAAAAAGAAATTTGATTTTGCTACTCTGGAAATATTGAGAATAAACGAGGAGTAGCATACCACGGTACAAATTCTGTTACATGTCCATAATCGATTTGATAAAGTCGGAGGCGTGCTGGGGTTGCGGAGCTACAGGACAGTTATTTACCGCTGCCGTGTCTCGAAATTTGGTTATTACAAAGGATACCATTTTTTTTAGTCGAAACACCTGACTATGAACTCTACTACATTGAAGAACAAAAAAGTTTTCAAAAAAAATGTATTTTTCTTTGTTGGTTGAGTTCAGGTTCACGTGAATCCTGAGTTATCTAGCTTGAGTGAAGCAATGGAAGTCATGGTGCATATTAGTGCAAGGAAGCGTGCTATCCTTAGAGGAAGCAGGTTCATCTTAGGAGGGAATCTCAGACACCAATTTCATCATGTCGCTCATGGTCGTCTGGTTTTAGGGTTCCTGAATTCACTCCATTGCTAGAAACTGGGCCTTCCATTTCCTCGTAAATAAATAGCTTTGAAACTTGTGATGAGGTTTTTTTTCAAGTTTTGTTTTTTTTAGTCAGAATAAATAAACAACCCGCTTGCATCTTAAATTATTGCTCAAACAAGCGGAACCATTCCAATACATCCACACTTAAGAACGAACAGTATGTCAGTGTAGTTTTTCGGTGGATTGTTTTTTATTTGCTATTGGATCACTCAGACGATTAAGTTCGAGCAAACTTGATAGAGAGCTGCAGGAGTCTAGTCGTTATTAAGTGGGCCTACAGCCATTTCTCCAAGAAGTTTGCTCAAGAACTGCTAGGAGTCTAGCCCACCTTTGTTTGAAGAGGAGTGAGTTGAGCTCTTCTGATAACCGGCTCATTTTTTCAATCCCTAGTTATTTGATTATTTGTCACAAGGCTGCCACATTATAGCTCGTTTTAAGTCCCTGCTTTTTGAAGCCCATCGTTCGTATATCTATAGCTTACTGGTACCCAGACACACATTGTGCAAGACATTGTGCAACTTGCACTGGCCCAATACTTGATTTTCTGAAGGACGGAATCTAATGGGTCCGTTGTGAACTGCTGGACAAGGGTGCGATGTATATAATCTAGTTTTGTGAGAAGCTTACGAAGCCTAATCGTGCTTCATTATGTATAACGCTGTATTTTAGGTTGTGCCACGCTCAAACCCCTAAGCTCCTTCAGTAGGTTCGTTCACATGCTTGACTTTCTTTTTTTATTTGCTGTGGTGCTGCCTGGACTGGAGCGCGGGTGGGGGGGGGAAAGTGGGTGGGACCTGATTGTAATGAGATTTGTAGTCATACTTCCTCTTCCCCTCCACAAACCCCCACTTCTCCATATTTCATAGCTTAATAGATCGATATACTTATTCCTACTGTTTCAAATCCCTCTCACATACTCCACCACGTTCAAAGTTGACCTATCTAGGTACATGAATTAAGTCCTCCTCCCTCACACCCTCTCCCAGCCTTCCTCCCTTCCCTTACCGGTTATTTTTGCTTCCATTTAGCCATCGTTCGCAATCCAAAACTGCTACTATCTCTCCTGTTTTCTCGTCAGAATGATATTTCTGTTTTTCCGTATTTTCAACGTTCTTTTAAGGAAAATGAACTTTCTGGTAGCATAGGAACTTCCCAAGCTTGAGTGTTGTCACAAAAATAGATTTCTTCAGAATGAAAAGCTTGACTCTTCACTCTCCGATCTCCATCGATAAATTTTGCCGCTTGAAAGTCCTAAACTTTTTGATGATAGGCACTCATATATCCCTTCTTGCAAAGATAGTTCGCTCAATTTTCTTGTTTGCATTCTTTCTATCCTTTTCATGGGTCTTCGATTGCTGTCTATTTCTCGATACTGCCTTTACAATTTTAACTTTCATTCCTCCCAATGCGGAAATACATTTATTATATATGTCAAAGAAGAACAGGGAAGTGAAACAACTCAATTAACTTTTTCCACGTGTCACAAGTACGGGTTGGAGTTCCGTCCGAGACTTCCGCCCTCCCTCCCTTCCCCCTCTCAAAGTAGTTAGCCTAATCATCGAGAATCCATTGTGGTTGAATTTGAACTACTCCAAGGGTTGAGCCCTAATCGGTAACTGTGTCGATAGCCCCATCCGAATGCTTATCAGAGCGTGAAACAATTTATTCGCTCATCTGGCACATCAGACCTATCCACCTTCAAGTTCTGCTCAGTAGTCATCCGACACTCCCGGGAATTTTCAAGCTCTAGGCTCTAGCCTTCCAGCGCACTGCCAATGACCCTGTCCGGTCAGTGTTTGTCTGCGTTCAGGCGCACGGGTTTTTCCTCAGTCGCCGTTTCCATTGTCAACTTCCAGTTCCGGCTCACATTCATCGAGACTCCGATCACCCCTTCCTTCCACTCCGCCTCTCTTCCGGAAAAAAAGCAAAATTCCAGTCTCTCTGATCTATGGCTACTCATGCATGTGTCGCTTGAGATCAGAGTTATTTCCTATGCGATAGGTTTTTTTCTACAGACTGCGATACCCATGCTCTTTGAAGCGGATATATGACTTTGCGCTAATAATATGCTTGAAGCTCTTATTCACTTTTCTCTGCTGTTCTTCCTATAAGTTGACGTTTTTGACCGAATTTCCTCGATGCTTTCGAGTGGATGAAATAAATGAATATCTCTATCAGAAATGCTTCTTTGCTTTCTCATTAGCATCGTTCCATTGGTGTTGGCTGGACAGATGACACTGTGCGAATATTTCAGGAAGTTAGGTATCTCAAGCTTCAACTTTGGTCATTTCGAAGTATAAGCTTAGATTTCTGGAAACTCGTTCTTGCTTCAGGAGTGGAGAGGCCTGAATGCCCGTCAATGCCTCGACCGTACTTTCGCTCCCTCCATAGTTATGGGACTCAATACGAGGATGAAGGCTCTAACGCGGTAGCTCCAGTTCAAAGTACGGTTATCTCCTATGCTTTTGTTTGTTGAGTTCTTTCAAAATGCCTAAATATCGGGAGAAATTTTATTTAGAACTATTGATTATTGTTGGGTACACCTCAAACATGTTTACCATTTAAGTTTGATAACAAGATTTGGTATGAGCCTTCCATTAAGAGTATTTTTATTGAGGTATTAATCTATTTGCAATACCTACAGATTAGCTGAAAAGTAATGACGAAAAGGGAAAGGCTGATTCTTATGAACATACGCTACACTTGGCGCAAGTCACATGCCTCCATGCCTCCCCATCACATACAAAGTACAAGGATCGTTTCCCAAATTGGTTCTCTTTTGTGAATTGTTCAGTCAGTCAATATCTCAGGGGTAAGTAGAAGCGCTGACTTCCACATCTGCTGTTCGGCTGTCGTAAAACAATGCATAAGCCACATCCATATTCAGATATCGCTATAATCTGAATGAAAGTCGAATGCAAGTGTCCCATGCGCGGGAATGATCAACGGCCAAAACTTTTTCTTTTATACAGCATCTCGTAGCACTAGTAATTCGAAGAAAAGATGTCGAATGACTATTATTCGATATGTTCACTGTTCGCTTCCACATACATATGCCTTAAAGGAAGTGAAGAACTGTCGTAGCAAAAAGCGAAGGGGGTTTCAACCTCATTCTTTCCATTCCGTCAATAGACCAATAGGTTATCAAGAAAAAGGTAAGGTCTGAAAAATCTCCCTGGGGGTCTGCCGGAGTCAATGCCAGGGTGATGTAGAGTTTGAGGCACAAGTCAGGATTTTGTGCGGGAGCCCTCAACTTTGGGAGTAGTTTGGGACCTTGCCCGGTTCTCGGCGTGTGTGTTGTGTGTGGTGTGGTGTGGTGTGTGCGTGTTTCAATCGCCACTGACGTCAAGTCAGCGATCAGGTCATCCGGGGCCTGCCCACTGCGGCTGGTCTGAATGGACGGTGTAAAAAATGGTTTACACACCTTCTTTCGAATTTTAAGATAGGTTAGCACTTGTTAGCATATCACACAAAACCGTTCTAAGAAATCCAGGCCATATTTGAATTGAGCTAAATCTAAATGATGAATCTAAATAATTTATGAGATTAAATCCCGATTACATCTGGCTTTCAGATTCTTACGAAGGCGACAAGGTCGAAACATCAGCCAAATAGAAGTTGCTTTTTTTGGATGAGGTTTACAATATCGTTCAAGGGTTTTATTAACGTTAGAGACCTCTGGCGGCATTCAACGGATTTTTGTCAACCGCATAACAAGCCTATAAAATTTTATAACTCTGCAATGTAAAACACCGAAATTTCGAGAACGACCAGATGAAAGAATGGACAACAGTTTAGTGAGACATTTCATTGAGCTGAGACTTTTTTCAGCGTTCTCCTCTATGCCTTTATGTTCGATGTATTTCCACTCATGCATGCCATCACCATATTGCGAATCGGGAACGGTTTGTGTCAGTGCGGAGTCCGGAGGTTCCTGCTGTACAAATCCATCACAAAACACGTAGGTTCTTTGAGCTCCGACAGCGAGCCGAGTCAGAGGCAACGTGGGAAGAGACTGTAGAGAGGCAGTTTATTAGCAATTTTCCTCTGTGATTGTATCAGACAAAAAGGTCTACCAAATCTCCCTGTGAGGTAGGCACACGTGTTACTTCAAATGTTCAAACCAGTAGCGATTCCTTTGGCTGTTTTTTTTTCAAAATAAAACATTGAAATTTCAAAACTTAAGTAGTTGCAAAAGTACTTTGAGAAAAAGTTTGGTATCAATTTCAAGATTTGACAGGGTCAATAGAATGTAAAGAAAGTTCTTATTGGTGGAAGAGGCGTATCTCCTCCATACAAAGCGCTTAGGTCTACATCACGAATAGTAATAATGCAACTTCAATCACTGAACGAATATTCTATAGAATTTCCTTCTCCCGACTATCTAAACTTTATAAGCATTATTCAGGTGTCCCTCTCCTAGTGCCTTGAACATTCAGTGTCGAAGGATGCGAGGAGTAAATTGGTGGGTGCAACATTATCTCTAACTATCTCATTTACATTGGACTTATGCACTGTACAGTAAAAAGAGTTAAAGTGGACTACATTCGGTGATCAAGATCAGCGAGATGTAATTCAACTGTGATGCTTCCTAGATCGATTATCTCTCGAGAAATCGGAAAGCTTCTGAAAACCATGGATAGCCATCGCTACTTTTCCCACTGGAGGGACTGATTTTAAATGTTTTACTGTAACAAATGAATCCCGAGTGCCGAACGCACATCGAAAGAATTATGAGAGAAGCTTGACTGTATCGTTGCTGTTGTTGTTGAGGTGTTCAAATGACTACGATTGTCGAGGATCATCTACAATGCCGGCGAAATGTTGCCCAACTGGTTGCAACTACAACATGTGCATTAACCTAGGAGTACCACAGACTCTTCGGCTCCGTCGGTTCCCAATAGGTCAGTTCCAGGACCAGTTCTCCTGAAAAATATGTATTTCCTCCTTTACTTGGAGAATATGCATTTCCTTCTTTTCTTAGAGAAATTCTACAGCTTCGATTCTCAGCACTTCGACAGACAGTTGCTCACTGTAAGAGTAGAGACAGTATGTACAAAAATACCTCGACAAAAGAGCAATTTGGAACGATCCATAACCGATTAGGAAGCACAACCGAGCTTTTTTTACCAAAGGATCCCCCAGAGTGATACGAGAATTTGCGAAATTACCCTAAAATTCCATAGATAACAGCGGGTGAACCTACCGGTGAAAAATGACTTGGAATGAAATTGAAATTAAATGCAGTCATCCTCTAACTTGATGGATAGATAAATTAAACTTCGAGGAAGAAGTTAAGAAGAAGCTTCGCCCATTAACTCTAAATCCCGCCCACTTAATAAACAAATCATATAGAAAAACATCGATCCGTTAAAATCGCTATTTTTCTATATGAATTGTTTATTAAGTGGGCGGGGTTTAGAGTTGAGGGGCGGAGCTTCTTCTTAACTTCTGCTTCGAAGTTTAATTTATCCATCCATCAAGTTAGAGGGGTGACTGCATTCAATTTCGATTTTTTCCAATTCATTTTTCACCGGTAGGTTCACCCGCTCTTATCTATGGAATTTTAGGGTAGTTGAATTTCGATGATAGTTGGTAGCCAACTACTATCAAAGAAGAGCACGATTTAATTCACTAAAAAAGCCCATGATATCAGCCTTGTTTTGGGATGTTTCCTATTTTTTTGTGTAAATGGAGTTTTGGGGCAACTCTCCCATTTCATCTAAAAATCAGCCTTTATACTACCTTGTATTGGCGGTACACGTTCCTTGGAAGGTATCGGAGAACGTTGAGTTCATTTTGACCAGCGGACGTTACTGAGTATCCGCTGGTGAACTTCGCGTACTCCTTCGCTGTAAAGGAATCGCCTTGACAGATATGATCCAGCAAGTGTACCGAAGAGCGAAAAGGCGGCTTCATTTCATCTGAAGGAAAAATCCTACCATGCTGAATAATTATTCATCTACTCATTCACACTCAGCATGATGGGACTCTCTTTACTGTGGTGAAAGGATAAAGTCTTGGGGCTTGATCAATCCCGTCTGAGGGATGCGCCTACGCATCCGACATCCATTCAGAATCGTAGTGGCATATTGAATGCGTATGTAGCCTATACATTGACTTGCGGGGGCCAGTGGATGTACAAGTCTGTAATTCTATCCGTCCCAGACGTGTTTGGTACCAATTAACCGACCCCGGAGGGATCGAGTGCTTGGTTGGCCTAGGCGGATATCGACCCGGGATTTGAACCCGTGACATGCGCGTGCGAAGTGCGCCTTTTGCCACGACCCCACCTCCAGTTACATACAATGTTAAAACCTCCTCGAATCTATCCCATGGGCACTATTCCTCACTGATTCTCCTGCATTAAAGCAATTTATATTTGGCCCTTGCGTGGTAAATGGCCTGCTATTGTTGTGTACACGAAAAAGTGTGGAAAGTGGTACAATATCGGGCTCTTACCTCGTATGTACTCGGAGAAAGAGCTGCAAGTCAACAAACAAAAAAAACTGGCCACCCGTCACACTTACCGAATGGTTAGACTACCTGTTGGAAAAACTTTCTTGAGGGACGGAAACGGGTAATCGTTAGCTGTAAAGAACAGTGTGGCTTTTGTGCGGGGCTGAGTGGACAGCATTTACATCTCTTGTTTTTTATTTACGGTCATAGACCCTTTCAATAGGCTTCCCCAAAAGTAAGTGCATAGGTAGCACCATCACAAGCACAACACCCTCCCTAATTGTTCAAAAAATCACAAAAAGAAGCTATTTGGCTTTTTTGCTTCCCCCTTATATCTAGGTTGTAGTGCTGTGGTACTGTGTGAGTTTTGAAGCAAACTTTTCGTGAGAGGAAAAATGTTCAGAGGATAATACTGCGGTTCTTGATTTTTAGAAAGCAGCATAAGCGTCGTTTACCGGGCTGTTAAAAGGCGATGCCTGGAATTTTCCTATACCTCCAAGTACAGAAATGAATCCGGAACTGCGAGCCAAGTCAGCGAACGAAGATCAGGGAAACTGTCACTTATCGAGTATCAGGCAAGATTGCCCGGACACGTGGTGCGGTAATGTGATACCCTTGAATCAGGGCGGTTACTGTCTGGATCCAGCGGGACACAGTGAGCCGACCGAACGAACGCTAGGATAGCCGCCAGCGCGATGTCAGACCTTTTTACGAAAGGAGTGCTATGCTCGTGCTCGTATCCCTTGTGCAGGGAAGAGACATTGGATTGCTCTAGCTCGCGACATTGACGAGTGGAGACGTCAGACGTACTGAAGAAGGCTCGAGGAAATCGACGATCAACAAATGATACAGATGAACCTTCTTCGAACTTGGTGCGCAAGCAGGACTACGCTTAATATTTCAGCACTTCGACTAAACAGCAAATGAGAATCTTACAAATTCCCATTAAATGAGGGGTTGAAGGCCGTGTACTGATGAGGCAATTTCCTCAATTCGATAGCTTGAAATTTATTACTTCATGTCATCACCACTACGAGGTTTATGTTTTGTGTGGGAGCTGTTGAACGATAGTTTAGGCTTATGCGTGTGAAAACGTTAGGTTACAACATTTCCAGAATGCGATTAATGGGTGTTCGGAAAATGTCTAATTCACATGTGGTGGCTTTTCAGAGCACGTTATGTTCAGAAGGTTGAAAAGCATCCAAAGTTGTTAAGACGTTCCTCGATTGATCATAATGAATTTCAGCATACTCTCAAACAGGCGACGGAGAGAGCTGCCCTGATCCCTACACTTTGAAGATGACGTGTACAGTGAGCCGACCAACAAACTGGTGTCTATCAGATGCTGAATGTCCGTCGGTTAACTCTATCCATCCTCGAAAGTAAGTTTCCTCCTAAACATCTCTTGTGGCATAACTCATAGCATTATTGGTGTAGGGATGCTACGAACTTTGAAGAAACTTCAATTATCCGATATCACGAATCATCAGGCTTCCAGCTTGGCAACCGTTATTTTTTGATTCAAAAAATGGCCTACATTAGAACGATGGTAAAGTATAAAACGCGAAAAACAGCGAAAAAAAAGAAAAGAAACGGACAAAAAAAAAAAGAGAAAAAGAGGGTAGGACGAGTTCCATAATGGAAAAACGGCGGTTTAGGGAATTTTCAGGAGAGTAGACGAATGCCACGTAATGTCTGCCATT
>UZAF01016151.1:100329-138379 GCA_900617895.1 Haemonchus placei
TATAGGCGACCTACGCATTCAATACGACACTACGATTTGACTTGAAGTCGACTAAGGGGCGCATCCCTCACATGGCATTAATTAAAGCCGAAAAACCACAGCCTTTCGCCTTTAAATCGGGTACCAAGGAATCAGCATGGCTGTCTCTGAAAGCGTTCTGCGGGATTTCCCGAACTTCGGGAGTCAAGTAATAACTCATAGAGATAATTTCGCTGGTAATATGAAGAGAAAATGCTGCTGATACAGGTGACGGTAATCGAAAAGTCGAAAATCAGAATTCTTCGAACTGTTCCAGTTTTAACATTCCGGAGGTTGGGTGTTGACGCAATTCTTAGACTTTCTGATTTTTACCATTGTTCGACAACCGAAAAAGAAACTCGCAGGCAACCCATTTTCTTTTTTAATCATGCCAAATATGTTGAGATTAAGGGCTGCTCGTTGCTGACGGCTATTTCACAAACGTCCAGGAGCTTTGTTGAAATTTACATAGTCACATCATGTTCCCAGCAGCTTTCAGCAGCACTTGAAATTCCAGGCGATTTTTCAAGGATTTCAAAAACTCCACTTCAGAGTTTCGGGTTGTCATTGACAACTGAATAAAAACGCTGTGCTCAGAGTATCCTCACACAAAATGTGTGGACAAAGCACCTAAAGACGATCTTTGTTAAATCACTGAGAAAAATATCGTCCATTACTAGCGGGTATAGGATTTTGCAACCAAATTCCAACCCTCGCAGGTACGCCCGTTGCATCGGTTTTGGGGCAATTACCGTAATCACCTAGGGGGTTCCAAATGTGGGTCTCATCCCTACACTGCGCAACCACACACTCGACGGGTGCTGGCTGTGCGCCATGCTGGTGCAAGATTCCACACCCAATATTAGCTGATCACTCACTCACCCTTTTTTATTGTTATTTGAGGCTGCTTCCTCTTAAGTTCTCTGAAGTTTGGATGAAAAAATGAAATACCTGTGGAACATGGATATACTGAACCAGTAGAGCATATCCAGGGTGGAGGCAACGAAAAGCAATGTGAACCACAACCATATGAGGATGAAAATCTTCTCATTAAAGATGTTGATCACCAGGACACACTGTACGGAATGCCGCTGATTGTTGCCGAGTACACGAACTTCGAAATCACACTGAAATATCTCTTGATATCATGATAGAAGTAGACACAAAGCGAAGGAGGTCTCCGGACCGCTTCGAAGCTACGACTGAGTTAATCTGTAGTATCCGAATATACCTAGATCGTAGGCGTAATTCGCTGCTAGAAATGATCTTTGAAGCCCTTTGTTGACATTTAAAACAGCAAAGCGCAGAGAGTTATCGACTACGAAGAGCCTGCAGCCATACATCAAGCTAGTCTACCAAATAGCGAAGTGCAGCTTTCTTGTAAAAGCTTCCCACAAGAATTTCACTTTCTTCTGAATCTACCACGTCCTCTGACTGATTTTTCATCCCAGCAATTAACTTTGATGCCTCACACTGAGTAGCAAACGACCAAGTAGGAACAAAGAACTGAGCGTCACCTCCTTGCACGAGGGTTGACGTGGGTAATTTGCAAAAATGATAGGAAGGACGAGGAATCGCTCCAATGAAAATTAAGAAAAAGAGGATGACGAACTGCTATTATGCCTACAAGCGATAACATCACTCCAGTAAAGAATTGGATATATAAGAGAATTCGTGGTCTGCGATACAACGTGCCTCATACATATTCTGGCTGTAGCGATTTTTGTCCAGGCCTTTTCGCCTACTGGCCTACCTAAACTATTTCGAGGAAATGGGATTCCATATAGATTTGCACATGTTCGTACTTAGAGACATTCGCAGCGAGCACTGCTAGTACTTTCTCGAGCGAGAAAGAATAGCTATATAGCATGTTCAAGGCCAATGTCCTGAAGGGATATTTGTCTCACTTTTTTCCTGGGAAAACCCTCATAGTTGCTCACTGGTGCTCGTTGGCCGTAGGGAGATCTTATGTGATATGCACTGAGTTGTGAATTCAAAGAGGAGCATGATGAATCAAATGGAGACAACAGATTGAATGCTCTAGTATTAACGTTCTTATATCGGACCGTACAGGTGAGAAATCTAAGTTCGCTTGGAAACACCGTTTTATGCCGATTTCAGGCTAGACAGGGAGTTAGGGTAGTTGGTAGTTATGAGGGAAAAACGATCGAGTAGGCAAATCATTCCAAAATGCTCTGGGAATAAGCTGCTCAGGGCTTTGAGAAATCGAATTCATGCCTACGAATCGGGATGCATTTTTCATGAATTAGTCGAGTGGTTCAGTCAAAGGACGATTGTTTCACGTGCACGTTCATTGAACAGCCACTCTCCATTCGGGAAGGGCGTCGAATAAAAAATTTTCCTACTCCTTTTTCAAAATTCGATCTCTTCCAAGGCCCGAGAGAAACCAAAAACTTACAAGTGTGACTCGTGGGAAATTCCCACTTTCCATCCATGTTCGGCCAAATAGCAAATCCCTCAACACGCCCAGACCATATATGGAATAGTCGTCGGTCTCGAGAAATTTGTTCACCAGCACAAGATTGGTGAGAATATTTCCCACATACATAATTTTTGTCGCCTAAATGGAATCCCTCGTAATGCGCTCACCCAGAACCGCTTGGGTCGACGAAAAACAAAATAATTATGAATCAGAAAAGCTCACCAAATACATCCCTGTCACATAGCTTTCATAGTAACGCATATTGAAACATTTAAATACTCTATGCAGTGTATATTGCGTCCGTGATGTGGCTGTGTGCTGATACCTTAACAGATAAATTTTTGAATACAACAGACAGCTTTACGAGAAGAATCGACTGTCATACGGCTAAAATAGAAAAGGAAAAAGCGGTGAATACGATAGAAATGATGGATAGAAGGGTAAAGCTTTCGGGTGAATGCGTATGTGGCCTATACAATGAGTTGTGGTGGCCAGCCGATGTACAAGGCAGTGCTTTTATCCTCCCAGACGGGTCTGGTACCAATTAATCAACCCCAAAGGGATGGAAGGCTTGGCTAGTTGGGGCCGGTATCGATCCGGGATTAGAACCGTGACCATGCGTATGCGATAGTGCGCCATTTGCCTCTACACCACCTCCACCCCGGTAGAAATTAGGGGAAGGAATTCATTAAAGTTTATTAATAGTTGCCTACGTCCGGACGATTTCGGAAATGCATATGACTCCAATGGAAGGACGAGTTCTACAGGTGTTTAGTGCCCCCACATGGTCATTTAAAAGTCGTCTACGACGAAGAAATGAAATAAAACACAGGGATGGCGAATTGTGGGCGAAACTTCGGCCTCGGATAGGACTCGAACCCGTACTTGTGTTTTCGGGCCCCAGCAGAACGGGTTCGAGTCTTGTCCGAGGCCGAAGTTTTGCCCACAAATCGCCATCCTTCTGAGACTTTCGGACCGCGTACTGAGGCGAGAAACCAACAGTTAACAAAACTTCAAGCTGAATAAAATACATTTCGAACTATCAATATTGGGATAAGACCACTATTGGAATGAAGTACAGAAGTAACTTATCCGATCAGAATGAAACATCTACCGTACCTCAAGGCCGATTCGATGTGCCTCGAGAGCGACTCAATTGTTCGGATACGGTAATCCGGTTCGATATTCTCTTTTTCGGTGGCCATTTGAACAATATCATTGAGTCGAATACCTAAAGAAAATCGCTACTTTTGTTTTGATGCAACGCTTCCCCCTACCATCGATTGTGGCTTTTGTTTTGTTTAGCTATCGTAGTGGTATGTGAGCGGGAGAGAGGGAAAGGGTCGACTGCTAGTAAACATCGTTTAGAATCGTTGACATCACTTTGAAGCCATATCACTAATTCAATAGCGAAGAAGCCAACTCGGCCATCATTCGACTCTTCCCGCTCTATTCCCTGGTGCCAAATCCTTTATATGGTTCAGCATAAGTATAGCTGGGATAACAATTTAGCCTTTGGTTCACTCTGTCAGCACATCCCTCAGCTTCAGTTGTTCCTACTGACTTCTGAACCATCGCATGAATATAATACAGGCAAGCCGTACCGGATTTGTCACTCATCAATCTCCACATAAGGCACGGAATGTAGTAGAGGAAGGCCTGAATCAATAAAAAGAACGGCACCCATTGATAATACGATATTTGGCGATATTCACGTTCTGCTATATCGACGGGTATATCCTGAAAAGTGGTAGTTGCTTAGATGACCATGAGTTGGTAATGATGATACCTGCTCTATGGGAACCCAGTACGTGTTCTGCGCCCAGCAGTACATCTCCGTGTAGGCCTCCCAACTTGCAGTGAACTGCGCCGGAACCCAACATTCCAGCGGGCGACCACCGAACTGAAAACTGTGATTTTGTTTGGGACAGTATGACATCTGGGCACGAAAGAGTTTTAAAGATAGGCTAACGTTGGGTTACGACAAAAAATGTTTGACCCCGAACACCGGCGACAATCAGTTGTCAACAAAATTGAAACAAACTCAATAAAACGAGAATTTTGCATTTTTTTTTNTTTTTTTTTGTTGCGGAACAGCTTGGAGTGAAGACAAAGTGCTTCGACAAGGCACCTTGTCTTTACTCCGAGCCGACACTGATGCCTCATGAATACGAATGTGTTAGACATGTCTACAGGTATAGAGCACTTCGGATACTCACAAACCTGTTACTCTTATGGAAACGACAAGCGGAGATGTTGAAGAAAACTATACATTTAGAACATTCAAACCAAGTTAAAATTCCTTGTGGGCAGGAACTTCTCCGGACTCTTTCATAAAACACATGGATTGGAAGTAATTGCCAATTTGAGGGAAATTACTAAGCTGAGCTGCTGTTTTCAGCCGAAATGGTTGAAACTCTTATATGAAAGGTAACCTACAATCATGATTTTATGCTGACGTTAAACAGACAGTCGCATGCGCCTTTCAAAGCACAGTTCATGATAGTTTGGTGGTATCTAATTATAGGCAAGTAATGGAAGTGCTAGTTCAGAGAAATGCAAAAATTGTTAAGAAGATGCGAAACTTGACACATTCAGAGGAATCTGAGGCTCGAAAAAAAGTAAAATAGATGGTTGGACAGGAATGTGAGGACAGTAGTTGCATGGAAGGGGCATTTGGACGAACTGTCCAAAATGTGTGTGCCACTGCGTAGAGCAGCCTACAGTAAGCTGCCTGCGTGTAACGAGTGCGTGCCGGTGCGTCTGATGAAACCTCTACAGCCTCTACAATCCGCTGAAGTCCCGTACACCTTTGAATGATTACACCATCTAAACAGGTTATGGGGCCCTTATAACGAACACCCTATCTGAACCTTTTCTCGACCAGACAACTTCCCCGTGCGCTTTCCTTGGGAGTCACAGGTTTATATTAGGGAGAATTCCTAGAAACTATTTTTGATGTGAACTGTGCCTTGAATCACTGAAAATGAAGTCTTCAATCAAAATGGAAGGCTAGGAGTTTGCGATACTGGTAATGCGGTGCTGCACCTTAAGTAACACCTCTGCATCTTGAAGGCTACCACACCCATTTCCATAGAAATGAAGCCAAAAATTTGAGAACTGGAAATTCAATACATCTCTGCTTTCCATGAGCCGTACAGTAGCTTGGTTTTCTTTTTCAACTTAATTGGAGCAATAAAACACTACTGGTCGGCAATTAATTGTTCACAAATGAGAACGAATCAGTAGCAGTTTTTGTATCACTTCGTTGTGAACCAACAGTGCACTTTGTCGACTATTAAGCCAATACTACTTCCCATTCTTCATTGAAATTTCCGTAGCTACAAGTTAGTAGGTCAGATGCTCGAGGGCTTTATTTGTCTGAGGATAATCGATACGTGGGATTAGCGAGTAGGAAACGACGCGCTCAACAAGTCTGCCACGAGTAGCTTGAATGCAAGCAATACATTTTAAAAAATTAACTTCACAGTAGCCCTAAGCTCCTTATCACCACCCACTTACTACAGTCACAACTGCTCAAGGTTGGTAGTTATCTGCAAAGCCGAAATCGAGTATTTAGAAAAAACTTCAAAGACGTAGTTCATGTTAATTCTAAGGTATATGACATGAGTAAAATAATCGAAGTTTTATCACAGAATAGTGCAAAACGGCGAAGAAAGCGCGAAAAGCAGCGTATTCTAAGAGAATAGGACTCTAAAAAGGTATTAAGGAAGGAGTTTACACAAAGTTATGTGAAGTAAAGTTATTATCGTGAACCGTGCCTTTAAATCAAGGCCCATTTATTCTACCTCAAGAAAGGAGCCTTACTATATTCGAGTATATAANTATCTTCAATACATCAAATGCTTTCTATTTTCAAACATGGATAGTGGTACGATCGTTTAGGCGATCTTGAATGTGTTTAGAATATGAGCTTATTTCTTTTAAAGGGCACAATTCACTATAAAAATGGTATCTGAATAATCATTAGGACGAATTCGTGGCCCCAAAGACACCTAGGCTTAGTTGTCATCCGTACCGGCGTTAGTGTTTGTTGTAGAGGTTGCACCATTCCCAGTGGAGAACATATGTTGAGAATTCAAGCAACTGATATCCCCGGGGCCGATTGATCTTTTGTTCTGTGGTATACCTTAGGCGTGTAGGGTCTACAAAATATTAGTAGGTTGGCAAAAAAGTCCTGGGACAAAAAATTTGAAGCGCTGAAAATTTGTATCAACACTGTGAACAGGGTAGCAAGGGTGATAAACTTGTAGGACGTTCCTCGGGCAAACAACACATGAGTAAATAGGGGCACTCGTGTGGGCTTAAGTAGCATTACGGTCAATGAATGGACAACACCCGATTCGTACCATCGCCTTGTACTAAGCACGCCAAGGGAAAAACGCCGGTGTAGTGGCTCAAAGTATCAGCAACCTATTCAATGCTGGCACTGATCACCGCTAAACGGTCAACAATCGGTTGGATAGCTTCACTGGAGGAGATACTAGCCTTCGAAGTTACGCAAGCATCGTCCCTTAATTCAATGGAGGTTGAAGGGATCCATCCACTATGAGTTGCTAAACGCAGACTAGATTGACACAGCTATCGGTTACTCCTATGAACCCCGAATTTGGGCGAACAGGGTTAGAGAAGGACGATCAAAACCGTAAATAAGGTCCCTACAGAGGGACAGCGCTTTGGACACGCGTCAAAAGTTCACCGATCGCGCTTGGGTCTTGATTGTTCATTCGTACTCCGAGTGTTGCCCCTTCTAACTACCATGTGCTCCGCCTTCTTGTGCATTCCATTGTGGAAAAGGAATTCGTAACTTAATGTGTTCTGAAACGGAGTCAATCACTTCTTCGAGTCACACCTTCCTCACTCCTGAACAGGTGGTATCAGTGATTGGCTCAAAAGATGATGGAAGGTCGTTGACTTCTTTGGTAAAAATATTTCCGAAAATTGATTGATACGAGGAATTTTAGAAACGATTTAAAAAAGGTCTCCATCTTGCCGCAGGACTTTTTTGCCAACCTAATAATAACGATTAGTAGAAGAAAGCAAATTGAAGGTTTTGTTGACTGTAGTCAGCAAACCAGCTCTTTAGGCCTTAGTACACAACCCTAATCTTGTCCATGCATTCCTTTCACAGCATTTCCGTCATTTTAATATCGTACGATCCCCTAAACCCACAACTTTTTAGAAGCGTCGTATTTTGCCAGTTTTGTGAATTTCCCCTTTTCATCTCCACCGATGCTCTATTCCGTATTATAAACTTGAAAAGCACCCCACAATTATCGTGAAGCGTGCTTCGAAGCCACGCATCTACCCATTGCAAGTTTTGAAATAAATCAGAAAAATGAATTTTTCGAATTGAGTAGTAAATATGGCAAGAGCCTTCAGCACGTGTGTAGTCTGGTGGGAGCAACCCTCATGACCAACTGAGTTCCCCACCTGTGGGGTTAATAATCTTCTGGGATAGTCATATTAACTTTTTTCCTGTAGCTAAGCTCTCTAGGAATGAAAGGAGAAAAATAAAAAAAACAGAAGGAGCCACTGACAAGCTGTTCATGCATTGGTAAAGACATATGTAATGCCGTCGCAGCGAGAAAAAAAAGCCTTATTAGAAGCGTGGATAGCCATTCAGGTCAGTCGGGAACGCCTTTCTGATCGGATAGCCTTTCATACATGTGGATATGAAATCTGGAGAGTGAGGCTCACAAGTAATTACATTGAATGCACAGTTTATGATAAATTTGAGGTACATTTTACAAAGCGGGTCTTGGTAGAGATTAGTGCATTAGTGGCAAAAATAGCGAGAAAATTCGCGATAATATAAGACCTTCCGAAAGTAGAAGGAAGTAGAGGTTATAAGAGAACATAATGAAGATAATAGCATGAAGGGGGTATTTGGACGAGATTATACTTGCGACGATTGCGTAAGAACTGACTAAACCAAGCCAAAAATGCCCAAAACTGCCTTTCACTGTCACAAAGTCTAAATTTTTGAATCTCCAACATGACAGTCTCCTGAGATGGTGTAGCGTCTACAACATCGTTGAAACTCGTCCGCTGTGGGTGTGGCACTCAGCCGATACAACCTTTGAGCCCTATCTAGGCCGTTTATCGATCTAACAGCGCTATGGTGTACTGGAACGCCATAGATTTATCGGAAGGAGATTTTTGGAAACCATTTTTACTGTTGGCTTCAAGACAAAATGATGTGGAAGCTACAGAAGTAGAAGCAACACCAGCAAGATAAAGAGTGATAATACTGGGTATGGTATGATACCGAAACGGCTTAGAACATGCTCAAAATTGTGGTACTTCGTGTTCTTCTTGAACATTCCTCCAAACAAATGGTATGAACGAAAACTTGGTGTTGCCTATTGTTGTCGTCTTTCGCCATCTCCCTCCCATGTGGTTCAACATAGACTCTACTATATTATGCTCCCGTCTACATGACTATCACGGAATGAGCTCTGCTAAGGCTTTATTCCGAAAACTCAGTCAGTAGTTTGAAGGCACATTTACGATGATTCTGAGGTATCTGGCTTGAGCGTAATCATGCATCTGTATTTGTCTGGGTGTCTCCCCATAAACGTACTATTCATCGGCGTCCTATACTTTTATTGTGAATGGTGCAGCCTTAACAATGCCGTCATAACAAATGCCACGTTTGGGTGTGTATATCGGCTGAGCCGGCTTTAGAGCCCTTATAACTTCTCGTCAAGGTCTGCTTCGACCCAACAATGCCCCACGGCTTTCTCTGAAGCCACAGCTTCATCCTAGACGGAGACCTCATAGAGCATTTTTTTCGTAAACGCTTTGGGAACGCGATTTCTGCAAATTCTTCATTTCCCACAATTTCGTACTTCTCGGGAGAATATTTTCCCAGTGAGAATTTGCAATTCACTTCTGCATGTGGCCGAAGCCGTCATAGGAATTAATGAATAAGTAATTAATCTCGAGTTGGCCGGAATTTCCTCTTAGCGATGAAAGGCCTTCCATATATGCAACGATCTCATTATGTCATCATAAGCTGAAGTAACTTTTGCAAGAAATGCAGTGGTATGGGAGCCGAGCGATTGAAAAGGAAGGAGATGAACCCTTTTGAAGACGTTCAACCATCGGAACCCTTTCGGAAAGTTCAATTTGCCATCGCAATTCAGGATTATGGATCGTTTAAAGGCGTCAAATTGCTCTCCTGCCCTATTTAACGACAAGCACTGCAACTCGAATGGCATTTGTCTATGTTGTATTGCTTCCAAGCACAATAAGGTTGGAAAGCCTAGTGAACTCGATAAAAATCGAACTTCAGACCATTTGAGTGGTGGCAGAGTTTCTTGTCATCGGAACTTACATACGCCGAATCTCGACAAGGTACCCTTTCAATGCCTTTCGTCAAATTTCATACTGCTTGGAGTTTTTCGAAGTCAAACGGAATTAGGGTGAAGGAGCTTCAATATCACTACATTTATATACATATATATGATATTACAATTTGAAATAGAATTTATATTGCAGAAAAAAAGCCTATTTAAGAGAAACAAAGGGAAAATAGCGAGTGCCCTACTGAATTTAGGTAGGATACTGTAGTAAAAAATAAAATTCGAACATGCTAATCGTTTTTGAAAATCTCGAAATATAAAAAAACTGATTCAGGAGATGGATACCTGTTTGAAGCTGACTAGAACAGCCATCATAATAAGAAACGATGAAGTGTAGAAATACGAAAGCCTGTCCACAAAATCATCGTCCTTTCTATAGTGAAGAAATGAAAGTGCACTGAAAAAAAAAACAAAAATTAGGACTGCTACACAGCAATAGAGCTATAAAAACGAGAGAATTATCACAACAAAAGAGAGCATTTTTCTCTGGAGCATGTAAAAAAAGGCGGAGGAGCGAGTGATCGATTTACTTCTTGAAGTCAGCCTTGTTCACGAGTCAGATACATTTAATGATGGAAAAGATCTACTATGATTAGTCAAAGCTCAGGTGTCCCATGAGGGAGTAGGGAAATGTACAAATAATGCCGTGCAAGATAAGACAGGTACTACATCCCTTGTTCTAGGAATTGTCAGTCCCAATTACTGTCAAATATCTCCTCTCACCCAAGGGGGAAATGTAGCTCAGCGATCGGAGTGGTCTGTGAGGTAATGGCGTAAAGTTTTGCTGTGCCGAACCGTATCGCTCGGGTAGGGGCTGGAGTCGAAGCCATATAGTAACAAATAAGTAAATTTGAAGAATCTAGGGTGAAGCTGTTGTATATCGCTTCACGCCTCTCTCCGCTACGGTACGATAGTTGAAGCCGATATGTTAAATGAGCAGACAGGTCGTATTCCAAAAGAAGATCGTCTCTCGCAAGTTTTCATGACGCTAAGCTCAAGACCGACAGTGAATTGCCGACAGTAACTAGAACCGAAGGATAAAGTCCACTCATTTCAAGTGTGGATGCTCTACAGATTCCTTGTCGGTAACCCGACCTTGCGGTAATCTTTAGACTTACACCTCATTTGAAATGAGAGATGAAGCACATCTCAAAGGGACGACAACATCACACTGAAAGGAATCCACGAAAGTGATTGTCATCTCAACAATCGGTAAGCTAGTGACGAGTTTCCTGACACGATTTTTTCAGTACTGTAACTGAATTCACGATAAGCAGGGCAGAGCAACCCTCGTGACAGCCCACCAATGAATGCAAACTGCACTCAATGAGCACAAACCAAATGTTCGTCTTGAAGTCGCCCACGACAATGGTTTCTCAGTGGGTCCAGCCGCCCAAAGATTACTGGTGACAAGGATTAATTCGAATTGAAGTAAAGGATAGACTACCGAGCATGGATTGATCCAATGAAGAGTGCTCTACAAAACCGATTCCCCCGGAAGGTTTTCTGCTTCTAACCGAACCACCGGGAGGGATCAGTAGCACCTAACCGAACTTAGACGAGGGAGGTCTTTCGTCCTTTGCAGACAAGAAACATGAATTGATCCGGGGAGAAAGGGATCGTTTGCGAAGCCACTGGGTGCTAGCTTACTTTTGAAAAAATAATGATTGCAGTAATAAAGTTAGACGAAAGTCCTAAGGGAGCAACTCTATAGTTAGGCAAAACGAATTACCAGTTAATAGTTGACGATAAGTTAAGTTAAACCTAGAGATCGAATATTCTGTTTATGGGATCGTTGTGCTTCCTAATTCATATAAAATCTCATGTCAGGGACTACTCAGCAGTTGAGGTGCGGCTAGATCTTGCCGGATGCTAGAAATCCCCATGTACCCACCCACCCACGATCGAGTAGTCCCCATTAGACTTATCTACTTACTGTCTGAGGCTCTCGGGATTACATTTTATAACATTTTGTTAACATTGATATTTTGAAGAATCTATGTTTCTGAAAAAAAGAGTTACAAACAGAATTCAACCTTCAAAGAATTAAAACTCGACAATTGAAAATGGAAGAAACATTTGTTTATCAATACAAAGCAAATTGACTAGAGCAAACAAAAAAGTCATGGACGGATCGAAGATCCATCAGAAATCACCTTACCTAAACATATTCTGGAGCACCATGGCTCCAACTTCGACCACCGCGGCGTGGTGATAGCTTGTAGAATCGCGACCGTGCCCTAAACAGAAGGACTATTCGGTAGTTTCACAGTTTCTGCTTTTTTTCATTAAATTGTTCAAAATGGGTCACCTCTGGAAGACCTAGCTATATGTCGACCTCTTCGAGACGACGACGATTCTTTTTTATGCCATTTTTGCATTACCTGTGGGCCGCAGAAAGCGATCGAAGAAGGGACGGCACCGAATGACATCGTGGAAATTACAATGATTTCAACAAATATTCATATTAAACCACAGATGACGGCTATACCGAAGAGACGAGGAACTGCCAGAGAATTCTAAGACGAATGGAGTTCCAGCAAAAAGAAGGGATATCTCGAAACCAAATGAGGCCATATACAGAAAAAAGGAAATGGCATCCGATAGATCGTTTGGCGGAACCATTCCTTAAGGGATCAAACTCCAAGGGGAAAGATGTAAAAACAGATAATTCTGGATGATAGTTGATCAGAATTTTCAGAGCTTGAATGGCTTATAAAACATAGTAGCAAAGTTTGTGGGAGACCGCGATGGACGGGTGTGGCATGGGCGGAAGGCTCTCGTGCTAAGCATCGGAAATTGTTAAGCCCCGGAAAAATTGCAGAGGCTTTCTTACCCTAACTCTCCCTTCAGGCTTTTCTTGAGGTGACGCATCACTCCGTCAACTCCAGTGGGTTCGATATGGGGTCAGTAAGTTGGGAAAGAAAAAAGCTGGGGAAGAGAAACCTCACGGAATCGGGACAGAATCCATTTGGAAACACCTAGGAACAACCCATTCCCTTACCAGAAGTCGATAGCAACANTTGACGAATTCCGGGGAGTTTCGGGAGATCTCGTGGAGCACCTCTCCGATTTTTTCTGCACCTCTCCATAATCTTTGCAGATCTACTTTTCAAGTTCATTCCAGTGCTGCACAGTGCAAATCGGGCTATATGCTCCTAAGGATTCCTACGGCGTCTCGTATCTCTTACACCAAGCCGTAAATAACTTCTCCAGTCAATACTCGACTAAGCTCTCGTGCAGCTATACTTTTAGTGCAATTTTTCAGTTAAGCTCTTAGAGCACTCGTCAATAATCACTGCTCGTCCCCCGGCTTGCATCATCTAGCGCCCTCCGCGGAGGCCTCAGGCTGCTCACGTCGTCACGGCCACGGCTTAATCTCGTCATCGTCGTGTAATACTTGACGGCAAATTACGAGATTATTTTATGTGCCAGTACACTTCCGAATACAATATGAATGCCCATCAAAGGATTAACCCCGACTAGCGACTATCGCCTACTCGTTTTGAGGATAAGGGGAGAAACTGGAAAAGAAGAACAGTAGAACAACGAAGCTTTTGGAACGGGAAGAACCATCGGCCAGGATGCTCGAAGAAGTGCAGTGGCGTTAAACGACGAATGGCGATCGTTAATCGGAGGCTACGGCGCTTGAAACATTTATTTGTGCAATTTTTGGTGAGCGAAATAGCCGATTCTCGCGGCGCTCCCGCAAGGGCTACTGGCATCCCAACAGAACTCCTAGGCTACAATCCTCCCAGATACCTGGGACCTTCTAGTTTGCTCAATAAGAAAACCATGTCCCATCTTTTCACAGTAAGAAACGAGCTCTATTAAAGCAGCATAATTATGTTTTACTTCTTCGACAAGTGTTTGCAAAACAGCGTTTGCAGAATCCTCATTAGGGGAAAAATGAAAGTATGGGAAAGTGCTCTGTGACTTACCTTGCCTAGATGGCCTTCCGGACCTCAGAGACTCTCTCTGTCTATAGAACGAAGGCATACTAACAGCGGCATCGCGACAGCATTACATCATCATGAGGCCGAGCACATCTGAAATGACTTCGAATCATCTGGAGGAAGTTGGCCACTTCATGTAGGTCCAAGATAAAGAGGTTATTCAAGAGGCCAATTTAGCAAATGAGGGCTGGCTCCAACACCACCCTTTCGGATGAGTCAGTCAAGCAAACAAGGGAACTGCTCGAAAAAATCCAGCACCATACCATGGATTTTTCGAAGCATCGTTTTCCTACTGTAATACTTATATCTACATGGGAAACGAATCATGATTTTTAAGGAAAAAATAAATTCGAAAAAAGTCGAAAAGCAGAAAAGGGAGGAAGAAAGAAAATGGGATGGGAAGCAGCAGAAATTCTCGGCTCAGCTGACTTCAACAACGGCTAGATTTGGCCAATAAGGGATAGCAGGCGTAAATGTAATAAGCTTAAAAACTTTAGTTATCCAAGAAAAGGTGCAATAACAGGAACTAGCTGTAGCTCAGTAGTGGCTTTATTAGTTGATCCAAGAAGACTGCCTAGAACGGGGATGGATGGGCTAGCCATTCTCGTCGTCGGCCATTATAGTCATAAGTGGTATGAAGTAGAGCCGGCTTCAAAAACAAAATATTTCAGTTCGTGATTCTCGACACGACTCTTCTCGAAGATGGACCATAACATGAGGATAAGTGACGGAATGTGGTTATCGATCGATTTTTTGGGTATGCACTATGCATGGGACTTCCGTTTTTAATCCTTGGTGTGGATGGATGCCTAGTATCCCCTACCTTACCATACTAAAGCAACTCCCCAATTTGCCCGTTTTATGGACTATCAAAACCCAGCTTTTTAATCTCGGCTACTTCTGTACGCAACTTTATATGAAGGAACATAGGACTGTTCCTCATCCAAAAGTATTTTTGGTAAAAAAATAAAACAAAAAGTAGGTTATGAACAGTGGTGAGAATGTTGCGAGAGAATCTTTGAATACAGATGATTTTGAAACCCGTTCAATGAGATTAGACTGGTCCTGATAGGCGTTTTGTGGGTCGAAAAAAAGATTTCCGAAAGAAGCGAAAATTAGAAATGAGAGGGAAAAAGAAAGGGCAGCCGCCCGAGTGAAATCGATCACATAAAGTAAAAGAGATGCTGTAGTCCTCGACAGCGAAATTATTAGTTAAGGACAGGCAATTAAAAGAAAACAATTAGCAGCAGTGGAACAAACCACAAAGCGTCTGGGTGGCACAAAGTCGAACTCATTGAAAATCAAAGTTGACGACCACGTAGGGCTTGTCCAGAAACATACAATCGCGGAAGAGGCCGTCCAGACCAGCTCAGACAGCGTGGGCAATTCAGTAAAAGCTATATCATCTTGTCTGACCAAATGTGTTACATGGGTCATGGGTTACAGCCCATGTGGGTAAGATTTATGACTTACCTATAAGGGTTTGCAGCCTTCTAGGGCCTGCATTGGGTTAGAACTTCCTGGGCTCCATTGGATCTAAGCTGTCGAACCAATTCCAATAATTGCCAACGTTTCGCTATTCTATATATCGCTTTTCCCAATAATTGTGGCCAAAATATTGCCAGTGACTTGACAGAGGCCTTGCCCGGGGAGAGAAAACGTACAATCACGGAAGTGGCTGTCCAGACCAGCTCACACAACACCGACAACTCAGAAAAAGCTCCTCAACCTTTCTATCTGAGCGAGTTACATGGGTAAAAGGGCAACACCGTGATCGATTACCTTACAACTGCATGGGTTACATGGTTTCATGGATACACTACACATGGATAAGGTTCTGGAGACATCATTCATTTAGAGGTGATGACAAGAGTACTACACAGCTTCATAAATGTTTCCTGGGCTTCCTTGGATTTTACCCGTCGCCACCGTTTCTCTATAATTTGCTTTCCTCAATCCCCTCATCATGATGGATACACTACACATGGAAAAGGTTCTGGAGAGGTGAGGTTATCTCGGTACCTTCTAGTCCTTCTGAGGATCCAGCGAGAGCAAAGCAAAGCGCGATGGGGCTCTGCTCAGTAATTTACACGCTATAGAGGTAAGTGGATAATTTGCATCAGCAAGGAGTCTCACACATAAGATAAGATCGATTTTCAGGCAGATATGAGGAGTTCCTACACAACAATGAGAGTTGAGTGGAATAGAGTGGGTTTGTATATTGTTGCAGTTGTCCTCAATAGCTACATGTATGTCCTCAGGTGCAGAGCAAAACCTAATCACTACAAATCGGATCGTAGTGACTCTATCAAGCTCCCTGGTTACCTGAGGTCGGATTGCTCCGTGAAACAAGTCAGTTTGCAGCAAGAAATTGGAGGAAGTAAAGATGTCAAGATTCCCTAGAGTACGGCGAGTCACCTGGAGATGTTCGAGAGCAATTCGAGATCGATGACATGGGCGGATTTCATTCGCACTAGAGGCTCATTCTTAGTCAAAAAGCCAAGTCGGAGAGTCTTCGTACATAGAAACATGCCGGATTCAAGCTATTCAGGTGATTAGGAGAAGGGATGACGCTATCAGGGAACGAAGTAAAAGATGTAAGAACAAGACCGAGATGACCTGACGTTAAATACCTAATGAAAAATGGTGGGGACAGCAGCAAAATGGACGTGTGCTGCACAGGCTAAAAAATTATTTGAATAACTAATTAAATACAGACCGTTGATGGGTCAATACTTTGATATTAATGCGTTCTCGGGGAATTTTCCCACCCCACATTAAGGAAAGGCCCGCGTTTGAGAGAAGAACGAGATGGATGAGACAGGGAACGCTTGGAGAACATTCTAATTCTGCTAAGTAGAAAGCATTCAGAAACGTCGTCAGAAAAACAAGGGATAAAAGGGCAACAAGGTTTTAAAAGAGGTCATGGTGGGTAGCCAGCATAAATCAAATCACCACCTAAGAAAAACACCTTAGAAAGAAACAGTCTTCAGCTGAATATTAGCACCTGCCACGTCCTTAAGTNAAAAAGTACAAAACACTCGATTTTGAAAAAACTTAGGAAGGGAAGTGCAACGTCAGGGTGTAAGTAATTCCGGGAGAATAGACTATGCGAGGCGGACCCACGTCAAGTGGGTTCCCGCATGAAATGGAACTCTGCTTTGGGATCGAAGCGGATGGCAAAGTCACCAACTGCTGTTAATCCGGGGGAGCTAGGGAATTCTCCTGAAAAAGAGTCTCTTCGAGCTATGTTTTTGTGTGGAGTAGATGTATTCCTGCTTTTAAGCGTTCTCCCGTTTGTCTTCTCGATTTTGACTGAATGATGAGTGACTTTTTGTGAAGTTGTCGTCTTGTGGTTGATGATATGATGGACAACTGTCACAAGAACGACGTCGCCAACATGGAAACGAAAAGTTCTACCTTCTAGGGCATCTTTCGTATCTGCTTGAGCAGCCACTGGGATGTAGTAGTTGGTTCGAAATGGAAAGATTCACCAACAGCTGTGTGAGCCCATCACGATATTCCTTTCGGGAGATAATCTCATGGGATCAATTTGTATTTGAAGGATAGAACAAATAAGAGGACAGTAACGCCGTTTGGTTGCAAACTTGTGAAACGTTTCAAATCTTCTGAGGTAGTGTCGTCAAGGCCTCTGATTGGAAATACCGTCGGGTAGGCTTCAGCTTTCAGCATTATACATCACAATATTTTGGCTGAGCACTAAAAAGGAATCGAATCGGCAAAATGAAAGCGAAGACACAGGCAGTCCAAGATTTCCAGCATGGCGTTACGAGAGATAAGCTGAGCAGCTTATTTTTTACACTCAAAGGATCAGACAAGCATCAGCACCTTCGCCTGGAAGTGGCAGAAAACGGTATGGAGCCGCTAGTGAAGTCGAGCTGTTGTGGAAGTAAGGATCACCGCAGTAAGGTTACTAAAAGTTAGGATAGTTACTGTATACTGCTCTTAACTGATACCTCCCAAACCACTGAAAAGGCGTTTTGAGCTCCCACCTGATTCCCTACGTAACCCCTAGAGTGAGAATGGGACAGATCAACTTAGCATTCAGAATATTTGACGTAGTTATTTATAAGTAGCATTTGTGCCGTTCATTATCATCGTTGTCATCGTCGTTATTGCTTTTCTATGCATTTGATGAAACCCATTCATAACAGACTCTTGATAGATCTGGAGCACAACTGACTGCAAAGCATTCAGCATTCAATGCCCAGAGAAGCTTGAAAGCACTTTGTGAAGCTCGCAGGAAAGTAAAACACAGGAGATTAAGGCAAAATTCAATCACGAAGCTCTCTTGAAACTCTACTGTGTCTCTGTTGAACTCATCCACATTCGATAACTTGGAAACTGAAACTGGCCAACAGAAAAATGTTACAGTTAATCATTCGTTTCAGCGCCAATAACATTACAAGAGGATTGGCGCAAAGTTCAACGGAAACGGAATGTTGGTCTTCTGGTTTGCCTTCATCCCTTTCTTCAGATTCCAGGAAAACCGTCAGAACGAGCGATAAACTACAAGTTATTATAGATTGGAAGGTCTTTTCCAAGAGAATAATTCAATGTGATTATCAGCATCACACCCGTGAGAACGGTCTATCATTATTTATTACATGAGATGCCTCATGCAAGGGCTCTGAGGTAGCCACGAAGTAACAAACAATAAAAAAAAACCTGCATAAGCGGCAACAAAGCCAGAAAGAAAAAAAAACATAAAACAGAACTAAAATTACAATCGAAGGTGAAGTGAACTGGGATGGCAATTATGAAAAGTGTAATGTACCGACAAACATATGAGCACATTCAAGGGAGATGAACAGCAATCACTGTAGAGGTAGAGAATTCAAAGAGAGGGGCCATCAGGGATCGAGGCATTTATCAATCACTCTGCGGAACGAGTGAATACTGCCAGGGATAGCAGCTTTTTTGCTTATTTTAGAGAAAAGCAAGCTTGCAGCGACAATTGAGTTTGGCTGGAGACCTAAGAAGTTTTTGAGAGCCGGATCTAGTATTGGTTTGCCTGACAGTACAAAACTCTCCGGCATGGAGGCCAGTGCGGCCATGAAGGATTTTGTAAAACAGTAGCAAGTCAAATTTTTTCCTCCTCCATTGAAGGGTTTTAAGTCCGAGGTTAAAGTTTCTCTCACTGCTAGAGGGAATGCTTCCATAACAAAATCCAACTGCCCTGATCATAAGCTTTCTGGTGAAGCTGTTCTGAACCTTCTCAAGCATGTCAATATATTTGCGTTTGTGTGGACTGAATATCACAGTACCATACTCTAGCAAGGGTCTGACATATGTTTAAAGCATGAAGAAGGATAGATGAATTTGCTCTGGTGAAGCTGTTCTGAACCTTCTCAAGCATGTCAATATATTTGCGTTTGTGTGGACTGAATATCACAGTACCATACTCTAGTAAGGGTCTGACATAAGTTTTGAAAGCATGAAGAAGGATAGACGAATTTGCACGGTCTATCAGTAAGTGGAGACTTCCGAAATGAATTTTAGATTTAAATCAGACATGTGCTGAAGATTTCTTAACAAATTTGTATACAGATTCGAATAATGGCTAGTTTTAGAGATTAATAATCAGACTTTGCCTATCCCTGCTCGAGTACGGACGTGGTGTAGTGGCAAGTGGCAACACTACCACATGCATGGTCCGGTTACGAACGCATTCAAAACTCCTACATGATTCTGTATGGAAGTCGAATGTGGGAACGCATCCCAGACGGGATTTTTCTCACTGATTACTTTATTTTTCAGCGGGAGATGAGTGAGGAAGGTCCAACGGAAATAGCTTGTAAAAAATTGTGATGGGAGAACGTTTTGAACGCCCAATGGATTCGAGTTCTGGAAATGACTTTAAAAAAGGTTCGTTCATCCTCGAAAACGAATGGGGCGTTTAGAATTGTGCGATATATCTAACTAGTTCAATATAACCAGTTGAATATAGTCGTTCAATGACTACTCAAAAAAGCTCGGATGATTGGCCATTAGGGAACAATGAACGCTTATCCCTTGAAGGAGTCATTTCTCGTCTCTGGGAATCTTTCGAAGGGGAACGTTTCTGTTTACTTTCGAGAATGATGTCAGTGTATGTTAATGGCAGAATTATATGCGACTGTTCTTATTCTGGAAATAACGGCAGCAACCTACAGCAAGCAGAATAGTAGAAAATCGGTGTATTTTTAGGTAATTTTTGATCGATTTAATGAATTTTAATAAGTAATTCAGTGGCCGTGAAAGAGAAGAATCTCGTCCTCAAATAGAATCGTTAATTTCGGAAGAATGGGAAGAATAGCTATTATAGATGGAAAGTAATTAGTCAACTTAATCATGACGAATTATCATTCAGTATTACCTATGTAGGCATGTAAAATTACAATGTAGAACTTCAAATAATTCCTCTAATTCCTAAAACTACAAAAATTGATAAAAAGGGAGTTTTCTGAAAACATTGCATTAGATTCGGCATTAAATTGGAGCCTGGGGAACGATACTAAACTTTCATTCCTCGTACTAAGGGTACATACAGCAGCATTTCTGAAATTTGAGCTCGAAAGTATTCTCATTAGAGGAGCTCAACCATAGAAGAAAAGAGAAGTTTTTAGGTGGGAAAGCTTGAAGCTATTCTCGATGTCGAGGCGATGGCAGCAATTACAGAGAAAAATTAATAATTCCAGAATAATTTTAAAAATAATCAAGTGAATCGGGCAGCAAATGATTCGATTTCTCTTCGAACAGCATTATTTTTGCAAAACTTCGTATCAACTTGGTACTTGCTTTTCGCTCTTAAATATAAAGCAGAAAAACAAAAGTTCTTGCCAAACAAAAGGCTTTACAATTCTGAGCTACGGCTCAACATAATGCTGTTTACTTGGAACTCCCACGTAGTAGACAAAGCAAAACTCCCGCCCCCATGGAAAACGTACATCCCGTCATGTTTCCCACGATCCAATTCGATGGTTACTGGTAGTTAGCAACATTTAAATCGATCGGCATAGCAGCTGAAAACAGACGGCATGAAAGCTTCTTCCATCATAGCCGTTACAGCTTCGGGAATAAGGGGAACTAAAGTAGATTATACAAATAAATAAATCGTTTGTGTTTTCAAACGAAAAATCCCTTGAAGTCACAGCTCTCAATAATTCTGAGGTATCCAGCTCATAGGAAATAATGAAAGCTATGGTGCGGAATAGTGCAAAAAAGGCGAAAAAAGCGTGAATATAGGCGGATTCTTAGGAATGCAAGGGAACAAAAAGTGGTAAGAAAGGGGTGTACGAGAATATCTGTCTCTAATCATCTGGGTGTCTCTCACTAAGCGTACTATTCGTCGGCATCCTGCTGCTTCATTATGATTGGTGCAGCGTTAACAAGACCGTCATAACACGGCCACCTTTGGGGGTGTACTCGGCCAAGCCTGTCTAAGAGCCCTTATTCCGCCCTGTTGAGGTCGTTTTTTGACCCGACATGTCCCGTGTGATATTCGTATTGCCCTCAGATCCATCCTAGGAGAAAATCTGCGAATCCGCCCAGATCGTAACCAGTGCATCACGATTCCAATTTCCATTTGAAGCAGCTTCATTTGAATATGTCTTCACAGTGATTTGCGGAAGACAACAGGCATTCGATCAATGCTCATCACCGCATCTGACAAGACCTTACTGCCATTCCAAGGACCTTGGGCGATGCAAAAGTCGTTGTTAGGAAGGCTTCGATCTACAGAAGAAGGGAAGCGACAATGCGCGCCAAACCACTGCGCTATCTTCCCCGTATTTCCCGATATATGTAACTGGAAGACATACTGAGTGATCGAAAGCGAATTTGAAGGAGTCTGTTGCTGAATATAACTGAAACAAGCAAAACAAGTGGAAAAGCATAATTGCCAAGGAGAAAAAGCTCAAAGAACTGAAACAACGAGTTCGCTGCGAACTCTGTAGTAGGGATTGGGGTGCAGCATTAACTGTGAAAAAAGAAAATATAGAAAGGTCATTAGAAAGGTTAGGTTGGAACAACATTACATTGATTCTGTTCCGGATATTGGAGTTTGATCGTTACGGTATAGTTAATTAGTCCCACGGGGTTTATGAGACATCCGCTGTCTGACAAACAAAGCTTAATCAGCAGATAATTCGAAGAAAGGATAAAATGATAAAGTCTTCAGGCGTTGATCAATCCTGTTGGAAGGATGCGCCCCAGCATTCGACTTACAATCAGAATCGTTATGTCGTTTTGAAGAGTTGTGGCCTATACAATGACGCGGTGACCAGCCGATATACAAGACAGTGCTTTATCCTCCCAGATGAGCCCGGAAAGGATGGAAGGCTTGGTAAGCCTGGGCGGATATCGATCCGGTATTCGAACCCGTGACCATGCATGCGTAATAGAGTCACTTGCCACTACCACCTCGGCCATGTGATTAGAATCGAGTATAAAAAAAGCGATATTCAAAAGCCTCCCTTCGCAGCCTCCCATGATTTCAATTCCTGTACGAAAATATTCTTCGTACTTGGCCAAGCCTTCAAGAGTACTTCGATGTATACATGAATCCGTACTTTTAAGCGATGTCAATAGTGATTTATCAACTCTGCGAGGTGGAGGGCTTGGAAATTTTGGGTGATTTCGAGGTGGGATTCAAAAGTGAGACCAACTTTGGGTCAACGACACCACTAGGCGGTACCTCACATCTACCTGAGGACTTTTCTGAATATGATGGAAATGCCATCAGAGGGCAAGCTCCGGACGCAGTCAAAAGGTTCCTCGCCAACATTCAACTTCCACTTCTTGACATGCAACAAAACTATGGGAAAATACTTCCAGAAGGTGGTACGGAATGAAAAAAGCAGAGAGGAAGTAAATAGGATCATTTCTGAAGAGCGTGGTAATCTGAGAAAGGCCTAAAGGAATCAAAATCCGAATAGACACAGAGAGAACAACCGTAGCGATATGGGAGGCGGGGGGCGAGGGCGAAGCAACACCCTGCTGAATACAGCTTCTGCCCCATTGAGTTTGCTGACAAGAATGCAGTTTGCAAAGTCTTCCGAAGATAATTCAATGAATTTCTCAAGGTTTTCGTGTACCACAACAGGCTCCACCCGTCACACATCTGAAGGCTGCTGAGAGCGAGGCAGCAAGGAATGTTCGAAAAGGAAAATATGAGAAAGAAAAACTCCGTGGATTATAGGCATTTCCCACGAATGTGATGACATCACTCGTTCACGCCAAATTCACAAATCCAGGAAGGAGGTGAAGGCTAACAAAACGCTTTCCACTCTACACCGCCACTTTGGAGAGCTATTGTGTCGATGAGAGTAGCGAAAAGTGTCCGCTATTTGCTCTTCAAGTCTGTAAGGAAATCTGATAGGATTGCACCGATTGAGGACTAGGAAGACACACGATCCGAGGGACGTTCTCAGTCTAGCGAATCTCGTTTGTCGAGGGGGACGAGTCTGAGAGTTGCCATAGAGGAACGCCAAACATTTGCCTCAAGTTTGTCTTCAAAGTGCAATCAGTGCCATGGAGACGAATCATAAACGTCGTCTCGACTAGCTATTACTTGATGGCGTGCGAAATCCAGTCGACTAATACGTCAAGTGTTGACTGATTTATGACCTATGGTTTGCGTCGAAGTCAAGAAAAGAAAAAAGGCCATTTCTTTCGAACATTTCCCGTTAATGCACACGTACATCGCCCACCCAAATCAGTGGGTGGTGGGGCGGAGAATGGGCTGTATCGACAAAGTGCATCAGATTGGATTCCACCCACGTCTACTACATCCTTTACGTTCTTGAATCTCCCAGAGGAAATCATATCAGCCAAGAAATGACCGAACCATAGCTTCATACTATATTACTGTAGCGTGGACCCTTCGCTGTTCGCTCTTCGTATAAACGCAATACTTCAGGAGAATATACCATCAGGACCGTGTTCTTGAAGGAAGCCGCTGAACGCTTGGTCTTCTCCCTTCCCCTTTCTGCCATTTTCTGGATCTTTAAAACATAGCAGACCAAGCATTATTCTCTGCAAATAGTAAAGACTCTTCTTCACCTGGTTGGATTGTAGAAGAATCTGTACTACCTTATCAGAATGCTTATACCCTTTTACGTACATCAGAACTCCCAAAGATACTTGTAAGCCAGTTGCTAATCTGATTTTCCCAGTACAGCCGAGATCAAGTGGCTCCCAAAAAAATGTCCAGGGCTTTTTAGCTCCTATTGACCCTATTGATTAAGAAACTGTTGAAGAAAGATTGCCCTCAGAAATGGAAATGGAAGTCTCACCGCACTACCCAAACAGCGAAAAAGGGTAGCATAGAAGAAAATACGAGTATTAGAGTGCCGAAAAGGCCTTTACGCATGTTCTTTCTTTCGTTGTGAATTCTTTGGGGATTGCTTTTGAACGTTCACTAAGAAACACAAATATAAGGGCAATCAATGTACCCTTCACACTACATTTCGCAACGATTATGGTTCTAAGAATCGCTCTCGAATCAAAGCACTTCCCTATTCATTCAGAAAAAAAGAAGTAAATCCAAATTGTACGACAGGAGACATATTTGATGCGATGGGACCCTCCACTGTCTCCTACATCACGACAAGGGATTGGTACCACAAATTCGTAAATGGACAATTTGACGTGAATAGAAAGCCACGATTTGGAGGACCAGCTGAGCTGAATCACGACCGCGTTGCTGCTTGCAGAAAATTACAGGCGTAGTACCCGCGAGCTAAAACAGGAGCTTGACAGCCATCACGTCCCAGTAGCGGCCTTTTTGCATGGTCTCGAAAAGCCGTGGAGATATGGGGTATGGGCACTCTATGAGCTAAAAGGTCACTAGCTCCGAGAGACAAGAGATGCATGCCAGAATTTGGGCCTTCACGAAGCACCTTCGCATGGTTGGACGACTTAATCACCGGCCACCAGAAGTGGGATTTCTACGTAAAACTCATGAGGAAGCGTCTATGGCTTGGATTCGGAGGTGAATTGGATTCTATCCCCAAAACAGAACTCCAACCTGGAAAGGAAAGCGTTCGGTGGAATCCGAAAGCGATCGCTCACACGAAGTTCCTGCCATCAAACTCCACTGTCATCGTCGAAGCATATTGTGCCGAGTAGTTGCAGCTCTACGAGAGAAAGGAAGAAATTCTAGTCTCTCCACAACATGCTCATATAGCTAAGAAGATCCAGAGACAAGTTTGGGACGGCATATTCTTACCGACCGTTTTTACCAGGTTTGGACCCTGAAAATTACAACCTGTTCCTGTCGCTATCGTACCGTTTGAAAAATAAAAAAGTAGGATGATGTCAATCAATTCGAGACGTGCATCGGTGAGTTTTTATCCCGCGGAAACTCAGGAATTCTGTACAAGCAGGATCCACAAGATGCCTGATAATGATAGTGCATACAATTGCTAATTGTTGCCTGTTGTGAGGTAAAAAAGTAAAATTAAAAAAATGCAAAATGCGTAAAGACTTCCTCAACAACCTAAATACATTATACATATTCAAGGAGAACGGGTGGGGGGGGAGGGGAGGGGAGGAGTATGGGGTAAAAAAATCCAAGTAGATAGATGGCTGTGGGTGAAGGGCGGGATACAATTTTTCCTTTTGCTCATAATCAGTATTTGTCTCTGTCTACTATACAGGATAGAAAACAAAGCAAGTAAATAAAAGGTCTGTCTAGAGTGGTGTGGGAACAAGCCGTTGGATTGCAGAGAAATTTTGCTCTCGCAATTAAAACTAACACTAATTAAGCAGGCTCGATTCACGGATCATTCGCCTGCAACATATTCATCGTTGTAGAATCACGATTCCACCTCAGTGTGGGGTCCTGATTCTACAACGAAGAATAGAAATTAGCCGTTTCCCACAAAGGCCGTTACCGTAGTGCATCCTCATGAAGATAAAATGAAATACAGAGTCCCGCTTTTTGGAAAAAAAAAACATTTAGGGGGCCCGGTGGTTTATTACATTCATAGATTTTCCACCTATACGTATTTTCGCTCTGTTTCAATAGCCTTAAGGCTGGATTGCCACGATTCGTGGCTGATAGAAGTATCATCCTCGGAGCTCTGGGATGTTGCATCCGAAGGAAGCAGGCAGAATCCAGAACTAGAAAATAAACTGAACACTACTACCAATCGAGGGGTTCATATACCCCAATGAGATCATGGCTTAGGTGGGAACGTAACAGTATCAACAACTCCTATCTACTACAACATGGGCCTTAACGTCATGCGCCTATCACCGTTTATAGTGTTGAGCGAATCCGATTGATAGAAAGTTAGGTTAGCAAGAATCACCAAATTCAAGGGCTTGCCCAAGCCCTGGCCATGATCGGCCTGGTCCAACGCCGCCGTCATTCTTTATCTCACATGTTTGCCTATTGCTAGTGGCAAGACGCAAGATTTGAAGATAAGGTACGAAGAAAAAGTTGTAAAACTAGTCAAACATGCCTAACACCTGCGCCCACATAACAACGTAGCTGAAACAATGGAGACGTCAATGATTCACTTCGCTCTGTTCCCCTGGCTCGAAGAAACCGAGCAACGTTCTTCAGAAGGTGCATTTTTAAGCAATTTCCGTCATGTTTCCTTTTGACACTTCGACCGACGTCTTCAACAACAAAGAAGTGTCTTAAGCCGATGTGCTGAACAGGAAAATGCATCAGAGAATCACTGGACAGGAAAACTCGTCTTAACCTTGGAAATTTCCTCCACCCACTCGGGGAGAGTTTCCTCGTTGCTGGAGCTTCCCCTACCGGCTAAAATGATTGAAGCGCCTTTATCATAACGCTATCCCCAAAAAGTGGGAACGCATTATAATCGAGACGTCATCGTTCCTCAACTTTCCCTTCCCTTCCTAGTATTTCTCCCGTTATCTTCGAGACTTGGAAAAGCAGGAATGAGCTGACCACGAATTGGCCAAAGTGGATCTTGACAAGGGTTCTAATGATTCCGAAAATGGTCAATTGGAATTTCCCGTGGCGGACGTGCCAGGCGTGAACTCGGCTCAAGCAAAACAGCACAATCCGGTTAAAGCAAGTCCTCGAGAGAAAGGCGATACTGAAATGGAGTGGAAGTATGATGGCTCTATTAATGCGTGAGTCGTTGATAAAGTATGCCTAATGGGAGATACATCCGCAATTGGCAGCGGCTCGAGCCATCCCCAAGTGAGTCCCCGATTACTTAACGACGACTCACTTCCTACGGCATCGCCTTTGTATACTGTTCGGGTGTGACTTTATCCCAAAGGACTTCGAAAAAAGGACATTCCCACTGACGGGTAGACGAACCTTTTGCGGAATTAATGGTTGCCGCGCTTCGAAGCGCTGGCACTGAAGTGCATTGTCCAGATGATGTAAATCAGGGTGGTATGGAATGAGGGTGGAATAGGGGGAATCGATCACACCGCTCAGCTATGGAAGGGATGTATGGCTCAAATCGTTCAAGATACGCCGCTCTTTCGACTTCTCCTCAAACAGGCAGAAACATTTGATTGTGTTTTGATTCGTCCACAATGATCTGTCAGTGCTTAAATTCAAGTTTTCGTACCCTCAGGTAAGTCTGGTGACCGACTGACCCTGTAAGGATTATTGAGATGATTCCATAAGCGGGATACGATCCACCGTAGCGATAATTGACAACGGCCCCTTTGGCAACATTACATTTTGCAAAAACTCGTACTCATTCATTCTATGAGGCAATACGAACCACTGAGGGCAAAGAGCTCAGTTCATAGAAAACCACATTTAATGCTCAGTTAAGGCTATTTGTAATTGAAAGGCCTTCAAATGCGTCATTAAATGCTCTATGCCGGTACAATGCTAACGATGATTTTCTGATATTACCATTTTTATTTCAAAAATTGCTAAAATCCATGGTAACGCTGTGATCGCTCGACGTCATGGTAACAAAAACTCAAAACAATTGTGAAGTTATTTAGCTAAAGTGCGAAGTGATTATTCGCTTCACTCCCCATGGCTGCAAACAACTACTCATCACGTTTTGAAAGTTTACAGACAAGGGATAAACAAGATTTGATTACCAAAATGCTCGAAAAAGACGAGCACAGGAATGGACTTTCGAAGAGGTCTTTATATAATATAACGAGTATTACCCAATTAGACAAGTTGCTTCTATGGGTTCCTAATCATACTATACCATATAATCCTCAAATCGATTCCCATTCCTTTCAAAGAAGACTTCCTTGCGTTCTTCCGAGTAAGTAATATATGAGTTATAAGAAAGAATGCAATTATTGGCTACTACTCCATATGGCTTCCGCAAGTCATTTTATGGGCTACAGAATTAGAAATGACTACGATTCTATATATAGAATAAGGATTATAGAAACTAGTGATTGTCAGAAATATTTATAAACCACAGTTTATCAAGGGTGATCTCGATCAGGATATAACGAATGATCCCATCTTCCTTTCAAGGGGCCCTTGACAATAATTTTGTATGTATCTACCCTTTTTAAGTTGAAAAGTGGAAGTATTGCTTGGAAATAGTCTACGGTGGCGAAGAAAGCGAGAAAATAAATAAGTAAAACAAAAATAGTCAATTTTGCGAAAAATAAGGATCTCCAAAGGTAGTGGTGCGCTTCGTTGCGCGCGTCCGTTCAAACTAGGTCACACCGCAGACGTCGCATGCGGCGGATCAGCCCNCGATACTTGACAGACGTCGCAGTTGTCAGTGGGGCATACGTTTTGCGCTTGGTCCACAGCAGTCAGTTCAAAGAGAAGATATCACAGACAAATGCAAACCATTCGCTCCACTGACACTTAGTGGTACTGTAATGTCATCTCGAGACCTCAGTGTGGTGCTCCGCGCGCGAAGTGGGCGGGGTGACCTACTTTCGACGGTTGCGCGCAACGGACGTTCTCCCCAAAAGTAGTGAAAATGGAGGTTGTGCGAGTTACCATGACGCAAAAGGCATGGAAGGGTTATTCGGACGAGATTTCCGTAGTTGCAATTGCGCAAAGAACTGAGCATATCAAGCCAAAACTGCCAATGGGCATGGTAAGTTGTTTGAATTGTTTACATGGGCTCCTCGTAAATAGTACAGCCTCTTCAATGCAACTGAAACTCATCCGTGCATACCCACTGGACAATCTTTGAGCATTTATGAAGCCTTACTTAGACCGTTTTCAACCTGACAGGGCCACAAATTGATCCTAGCTCAGCCTAAATTTATGCAACTCAAGAGTTGTGTTGAACCGCACACACCTAGATGGTTGCAATAAACCTCTCTCCCCTGCAGCTATAATGTACAATGGGTTGGACGTACTTTGTTATTTCTTATTTAATCGGTGTATACCGATTTTTCAGGCGGAACTGGTGTAGTGGTAAATGGCGCTCTATCGCATGCATGGTCATGGGTTCAAACCCTGGATCGATATTCGTCTAGGCCAACCAAGCCTTCCTCCCTTCAAGGGTCGATTTCTGGGCACCAGACTCGCCTGGGAGGATGAAAGCGCCGACTTGAACATCGGCTGGCCACTGCATATCGTTGGCCACATACGACCCGATACTCTACTACGATTCTGAGTGATAGTCGAATGAGGGGCGCATCCCTTAGATGGGATTAGTCAACACTCAAAGACATAAGNACTTTGTTATTTCTTATTTAATCGGTGTATACCGATTTTTCAGGCGGAACTGGTGCAGTGGTAAATGGCGCACTATCGCACGCATGGCCATGGGTTCAAACCCTGGATCGATATTCATTTCGGCCAACCGAGCCTTCTTCCCTTCAAGGGTCGACTTCTGGTCACCAGACTGGCCCGGGAAGATGAAAGCGCTGACTTGAACATCGGTTGGCCACTGCATATCGTTGTCTAGGCCACATACGACCCGATACTCTACTACGATTCTGAGTGATAGTCGAATGAGGGGCGTACCCTTAAATGGGATTGGTCAACCCTCAAAGGCATAAACCTTCATTCTTCATAGATAAGAGGAGGGGCACTGACAAACGAGTGTTCACCTCAAAAGACCACAGATCCTACAAGCCTCAAGTATGCCGAGGCCTTACCCAGGTCGGCAAGGTCCCCACTCCGTCTAGGTCGAGGCTTGCTCTTTGTGCACAACTCAGGAGAAGCCATTAAATTCGCCAGCTTCTCGTTTCATTGATTATGCCATATCAGCATGTGAGTGTTTCGGTAATTGTAGACGGAGTCAAAATGATTGCAAGCCAGTTCGTGCAGCTCTTTTACCAGTAACGGAAAGCAGGGGGAAAGGGTTAATCAATAAGTTAAGAATGACGACGCACGCTAACGCAATAAAGTGTTGAGAACCTCCAATAAAAAGGGCATAGAATTAATTGGAAATCGTTGAATTACCTTTTATCGATCATAATTGGATGAAGAAAATTGCAAAAAATAAGGAATAGCACAAGAGCCGGACGATCTTACTTTGATAAGGGAATCAGAATCAACTACTAGTTGGAAGACTTCATCCCAGCGAGTTCCTTAGGGCGTGAGGCGTGGGTGTTTCTACACGATATCAATTTGATTACTTATTTATTTGTTGGGAGCATTTGGAAATATCGAGAGAGCAGGGAGGAAAACAAAGAATATCCTATGTAGCCCTCAAATTTTCGACACTGCGGTTCTTCGTGCTTTTACGAACGCCTCGGAGGTTCGGACCTTACGAAAGCGAAAGATGAACATGCAGTCAGCGTCATTTAATGCTCCGTGGGAATGGAATGCTGGGAATTTCCCTGAACACGCGAGGGTCCAAGGGATTCCGGAGTTCCGAGCTCGGCCACGATCTAAGTTCTGGGACCTCGTTGCATATGTCAAGAAATCGAAGACCAGGTGCGCCGGACAAGTCATGCGATGTTGTGATGACCGCTGAATCAGGGCGATTACTGACCGGAACCCCTGGGACGTCAAAGATGGCGTCCTGGACGGCCACCATCGCGATGGTCAGACTTCTTCACGGACGCTCTGAACGAAAGGAATACTATGCCTCGTGTCCGTGGAGCGAGGAAGATCCACTGGACCACTCGGGCTCGCGACAAGGACCAATGGAGACGCCACTGGCGCCCACTTGAGAAAATCAATGATCAACAGGATGATAGGGGATACAAGTAATTTATTTGTCTTTCCCGTATACAAAAGGGGCAGCAAAGACGGGATCAAGGAAAAAAGCTCAAAAACAACTCGAAGTGCACTGAATCTTCAGAATAATAGGAAATCCCTTGACAGAGGTGTTATTCCCACATGACTTTCGAGTGGGAATAGTCAGCAATGAGCTTAGTTTGCTGGCTTTGAGAAACTATTGACAGCTTTACTATATAAAATAATTTGTTATCGTTTGTGTCGACGGGGACAGCGATAATCAGCAGGGTAACAAAACAAAAATGAATCAATTCATGTAATCTCTGCGGAAGCTTATAGCTCCACGGTTCGATGTTGACGAAGGTATCTAACCCATAACGTTATATTTTTGAGCTGCTAAACTCTGTAATTAGGGAGAGCCCACAATCATTGTCCATTAACCCTCATTTCAAAATTATAGGCACAGTCCTCAACAAATTTGAGGCATCTATTTTTAAGTGAATTAGAAAGTGATAGTTCGGATTAGCGCAAAAATGGCGAAGAAGACGCGAAAACGCGTATTCAGAGAAATACAAGGTCTCAGAAAAGGAATGAAATTAGGGGTGGACGAGATGTTGGTGATAGAAGTTTCGTGGAAGGAATGAGCTCTCTCAGCCGCGCCATCTCATAAAACTGGCTGCGGTCAGTTACCTGCGTGCAAGGTGTGGGTCCCGCTGCGAATGGTGCAATCACTACAGCTTTTACAACGCCTAGGAACTCGTCCGCCTTGGGTGGGTACATCGGCTTGACCAGCTTTAGGGCCCTCATTACGCATTATCTTGGCCGTTTTTTGACCTAAAAGCGTTCTCTAAGCTGTCCTAGATCACAGACTAAAGCCAGGGAGAATCATTTTGATCATGATCTGTGCCTTTAATATGAATTTCATTTGTAATTGTAATGCCAGTTTTTATCTAGGTCCAGTAGGGAAGTCGTTTACAACTGGTGGGAGCCATGTATATAGTGAAAAATGCTTCTCATCCTTTCCATTCTACAAAAGAACATCTGAAGGGGTTCTTTAGAGAGAAGTAGCGAATTGGTTGAAGGAGCAATATTTTNTTTTGTTTGACACATGGTCGAGATTCGAGCCCCAAGTGAGGAGGAACCACTCGCTTATAGACAAAAACCATACTGGTATCTGGTCACCTTTCTGGTAAGGTAGGCTCAATGGATAGCTTCACTAACGTGGATCGAAACTGCTCCATAGAATGCAATCGATGACAACAGCTCTAGACATTAGTTTACCTCATGTTGCTCCTAGTCAGTGTGAGAATTCCTTTTTGGCCCCATCTAGAAACTAGGCAGAGCGATAACGATGAGCGAGCAGTATGTGAATTCCCCTGAAGTTTGGGCAAATTCGACTGTGGTCACTGAACGTAAGCGAAAGGAGGACATCGTAGCTGTCCAAGGCTACAGAATGTGTTCCATAGAAAAGAACATCGAAGCTCGGCATTTCTTGCTACCTCAATTCTTGTCTGGTTATTCAGGTTGAAGCTTAATTCGAGCTTACCATTAAACCATGGAAGCAAAATGGATGACGTGGGAAAATGTGCTCGAACGGAACACTTACCACTGACGTGTTTCAGCCATATACGATATTTTTTCTCAGAAAAAAAATTTATGAATAAACGGAGGAATGAAGCCGGAGGTGGACGAGAATATGCAAAATCGTGATTCGTGGAAAGTTTTTCCTTTGCCTGTTATATATTATGCGAGGAATCTTTCCAGGGAATGAAAAAAGGTAGAATCGATAAATAGGGCCAGAGAAAGTAGTTCTCAGTGTCAGATTGCTTCGCCAAAGGGTTCCAATTTGTTAAATGCCACATTTTCTCCAGTGGTGGTCCAGAATCGCTCGAGTACAAGGGACCGTGATTACTCCTTACGGCATACAGATACACTTTCAATACAGTAATCAAAGGCATTTGTAGATAAAGTAATAAACATCTTGAAGAGGTATGCGTAGCCAACAAACAGTCATTAAATCCCAGAGCTTCGGATGGCCTTGGTCAAACCCCCTCGAGTAAACGGCCCGAATGCTGAAAATCCCAAAGTGGCTTCAAGAGGTGTTGACAATGGGTTAAATGGGGAACGCCTACAGGAACTACGTGAAGAGAATGAGGATTGCAAGGATAATGGCTAAAGTGCACGAGATTCGACTCACCCATACAGAATGGCAAGCATTCGCTTGTAGAAGCGGATTCACTTCAGATGCAGAGAGTGACACGGGCCGTTTCCTTAGTGACGAAGCGTGATCCTGAAAGCAGAGCGAGAGTTTTCACACTAGTCACTAGCAATGACTTGGCCGCACTGATAGTAGCTACAGCTGAACGCAATTCAATATGGCAGACATACAAAAAATACGAATCGATCGAAAACTCTATGAAGTGAATTCTACGAATGATATTCAACGAGAGAGACGAAAGAGGGCTTTGTCAGCAATTGGTAAGCTGTTGATGGATGCCGTTACGAGAGGGAGAATCGCTTTGTTCTCCAATCCAACTCCGCCCATGATTGACAACACGAGAACTTTGGACAGCGTAATAGAATCGCTCATCAAAAGCGCACAAGCCAAATTCCCCACTGTCTAAGGGCCCTCCAAATCCCTTCAGGGAATTCGACAGAAAACTCCTATGTATAGTCATTATGGAGACTTCAATGCTCCCCATGGTCTCTTGCGGCTCCACGCAAAAAGGGACGAATACAATGGCATCGCACAAAAATTTGCTTCACAATCTCCCACTTTTACCATTTACCATTGTTTACATTAAGTTATCGCCTCCGTAAAATCTCATACTCCATTGTATCCGTAGCCATAGACTGTGGAGTCAGTAGCCATAGGCTGGATAACTCAAAATATGGGGTTCGTTTCGACAGATACAAATGGAACACGGTGAAATAGGTAGGATTCCAAGTTTAGGTTTCCAAGACCGACTCCCGATCCAACCCTCATTTCAAAAATGGTCTCAAGAGGCAAGTGCAATGAGAACACGCATTCCTTTAATTGACCCGAGCACTGGTCAGATAATTCCCATGGTTTGGAAGCAAAAGGGATATTTATTCATGACTTCCTTCCTACCTAAGGCAGTGCCCTTAGGACATGAGGGCGATATCATCAGGAAGTCCTTCATGGACGAGACGGGGGGGGGGGCTCAGTGCAGAGAATAACTAATGATTAGCGGCTCAAGAGAATGCGTGTCGTGCAGCAATAGAATAAATATTTTTCAATGCACATGCCGCTTGGAGGGAGTGCACAAAAGCAATACAATTACCCTAATCAACTAAGTTGTAGGAAGATATTATTGCATGCACAAGAAAACATTCCCATACCTCGAGGGGTTGGCAACTACCACCGACTATGAAACGCCAAAGGGAGTGAAGCGTATGTGTGGGAGGGAGCGTCCCCGAGGGTAGTGAGCAGCGGTATGTGCATAATAAAGGGCTGGCGAAGTACTTAATGCCAATTGCCCTTAATTTATCATCCATGGTACCCCGGGCCCAAGCCAGAGGCACACCAAAACCTTCTTACAGAATGATTTGTTCCTGGCCATTTGTACCACGGCTTTTGGCAACAGCTGAAGGATTCCCCACAAAAGCCGTGCTCACTTAAATAAATCGCTCGAAGAGGAAAACATTGGATCATAATGATCCAGAATGGCATTTTCTAGAAGATGCTGCTGATAGAGGATGCCCAGCAGAAAAAGACTGAGAGCTTCATGCTGGCTAACAAAATCAAAGACGCACACGTCCGACGGATATGAGCGAAGATCTAAAAATAGCACTTGGCGACAGTCTCAGCCTCACTTCAGGATGATTGCCGTCTTTGAAGAAGAGATATACTAATGGATAGGACATGCGTGAATCATATGCGCCATTATGGTGAGCGTAAATTGCTCCATCAAACTCGTAAGCGATCAAACCTCACTTTGTCTCGTCTCATTGTGCCTCTACTTTCATGAATGATTTATAATCGAATTCTATGAAATCGCAAGAAATGACGCTTTAATGTTCATAGGCAATTGACCATTTCCAATTTGAATTCCTCCACCTTCTGCATGTGTCAGTAGAGGTTAGAATGGTGATCAACAGTTGGCGTTCCCATACCGTAAGCTCAACGCCACGATGATTATGAGAGCTGAGTACAGGAGACGGCAGAGCGGCAAGGAACAAAGGTGGAATGGAGGAAGCGACGAGGGTGGCAACCGACAGGGCTCCCTATTGGAGCCAAAGACAGGACTGCCAGTGCAGCCTCCCCTGGTAGTCCTCGTCTTCGGCTCCATCGAGGAGCCCCGTCAGCTGTCGGCACCAGCTGTACGGAGCCTATTCGGGCTGGAGGGTCCTGGCATCGGGTCTAAAGAGGCTCAGTACACCTGGTTTCTAGTGCTTATTATTCGCCTATTGTTGTACATGTTCGATAAACACTAATCACTGCTATCATGTCAGCGGCACATCTTAAGGGGGGGGGGGGGGGGGGGGGGGGNAGGGGGGACCCAAACCTAACCCCTCCGCTGCTTCAGCATTACCGGGACGTTCGATATCGGTCTTCCCTGGGACCTGCTAGGTACCCTTTACATGTCGAGCTTTTGGGCTGTTAATTCCGGCTACGGTATGAGAAGCAGCAGTGATCCATTTATTCATGAAGTAATGTACTCATTTCTACCTAGAGCGCTGCCCTTAGAGCGTGATGGTGAAGTCATTTCGAAATCAGCCAAGTTTCACCATCCTACATCGATTTGGCTCAGACTGAATAAACTATGAGTTCTTCAAAGAATCCGAACGTATTCCAAGAAAAATTTAGCCTTTCAGTGAATTATCAGATCTTGCAAAGAGGCCCAGATAGCCGAGACCACATGGGACTTCACTTTCTACTCCTTCAAGTAGTTTATTCGTAGAAGCTAGAATTTGCCGAATCGCTAAGCCAGTGTGCCCCGAATTCTTTCTTTGAAAATGGTGGTTCTTTGAATAAAAAAATTAAAGGCACAGCTCATGAAAAATTTCCCAATTTCCGGGATATCCCCTTAGAATGAATGTGTGGCATCCAAGTATGGCATATTTGGCCCTGTCAGATTGCAGAACTGCCTAGAAATCGCGTTGTAAGGGCTTCAAGATAGCATGTGCTGTAGATCCCACCCAAAGGCGGACGAGTTTTACTAGCTTGTGGAGACTGTACTATTCACAAGGAACACTCATGTTGGAAGTTCAAGCAATTATCCGTAACTCATGACGAGTGTGGAGGGCAGTTTTGAACGTTTCCGACTCATTGTAGGTAGCTCTTCAGGCAACAACTAAAATCTCGCCTGTACACCCCCTCCATGCTGTTCCGGTGGAGGAAATCTCGGAAATCTCGTACAATCTCCGTTTTCAGTACTTTTAGGAAGCCTTATCTGTCCCGAATTGAGCAAATTTTCTCCCTTTCTTCCACCTATTCGCTATTCTCCTTCAACACTTCCGCTATTCAACTTGAAAAGAGTACCTCAGAGCTATGGCGAACTGGTGTACCTTCAGTCAATGAGAGCATTCCCCCCCTCAGGTTACTAGAGTAAATAACTCGCTCTAATCACTCGGCATTCTGTGAGAGAATCTGCAGCTGTCTAGGAACTCCTCCACTATCCCACTGTCAAGTGTTATGGGAAATCTCCCGAGAACCTTGAACTTCTATCTGTTACCTCGATGAATTCCGGTCCCCGCAGCGCTGTCGAGTGAATGACCCCATCGATGTGGCTGTCGGACAGCAAGCCGTCCAGACTTGTCATGCATGCGATCGTTTTATGAAAATATTTTATGAACTATTTCATCGTTATGAACATGGCTGCAGGCTAGTTTCCCCATCTTAAGGCGAATCATAAAACGATTTCCTGCAGTCCGACAGTGGAATAGGGCTCTATATAACTCGTTTCAGTGGGTTTTTGCGGTCAATTCAAGAGATCTCGCCAAGTAATCTCTGGGGAGCATTTCATCTGCTGAAAAAATGCTTTTTAGCAATCAAACAAATGCTTTTCAACTGCGTTTTTCCAGAAAATGATCGCGTTTTAATAGCAGTTCCACAGGGGCATTCAAAACTGCTCTTGCTGTGAGCGTATTGTTTGGTATGAAGACTTCGAAAACGCGAAATAGCCGGAAATCGCTTGAGGCTGAGACAAAGTAGATGCTGGCTTGACATGGAATACTGAAATATTCAGTTTGCACTTCAGTAGGTAATTCTGGACGACAGCAAACTTGCCATGCATGAATGAAGCCGACAGCCGACTCTCTAGCCTCCATAAATGGGCTCAGGTCTTCTGTCAGTGAGAATATGCATTGTTGGACAAGGGGTGTGACGTGTGACTTGCCACCATGCAGATGGATATGATGGAGCGACAAAGCTTGATGAGAAGATGGAATCAGTCTGACAAGGTCTTGGTGTTGAAGAATAGGCACACATGGGAAAACAAAGCATCTTGCCAACGTCAACCCAATTCTGCCCATCCCAGAATTCCAAGGGCATATGCACAGATCCGCCCCTGTGTGTTTAGCGTTGTCTGAACGACTTTTCGGGAAAGGATTTTGATACGGAATAGGCGATTTCTTCGAAACGAAGAAGAATTTTCGGGTCTGTGAGGTATGTATTAATGATATATGGCCCGATCACCTTACCTTTTGATCTCAGAACCACGTGAGTGGGTCCGCCATAACCCCTTAAAGACAGGTCATGAAAATTTTGGGGTTTTCAGTTCTAGACGAGTAATGGAAGCGCAAGTCCAGAGCTTTGCGAAAGTGGTGAAGAAAATCGGCGTAATTACAGAAGTATAAGGTTTCAAAAAAGAAGTAAAGTCAGAGATTGGAAGAGAATGCCCACTCACGAAAAAAGCTCAGTGAAACGGGTATTTGGATAAGCAGTTCGAATGTGCACCACTGCATACAGCTAGCTGTCGTAAGCTGCCTGCGTGCAAGGTGTGGGTCCCGGTGCGAATAGTGGACCTCTACTGCTTTAACAACGCTCAAGAACACTACCGCCTTGGGCGTCTACGTCGGCTGGCTTTCAGGGCCCTTGTTACGCTCTGCCTTGGCCGTTTTTCGACCCGACTACTTTCCTTGGGCTATCCCCGAGGAATTAATTGTTCAGTTGAAGTGTGCCTTTGAT